>JAQGBW010000101.1:0-65279 GCA_034698625.1 Julus scanicus | reverse complement strand
ATAAAGTATTTAAAATTATCAAAAATTGCATTTGACGTTAGTTGTGCGATTATAGACATAATTACATCATTATAATCCGCTTATATATCATATCTTGAAACTTAGCTACATTGTATACATAATGTATCTGACCACTGAACTAAATGTATTTTATCTTTAATGTAAGTAGTGGTCATTTAGTTGTGTCGGTCATGTATTGTTCTGCTTCTTGCAACAACATGTAATACTTGAAGTCTGTATGAATGTTGGAGTAAATGTTCATGCTTGAAAAGAGGGAAAATTCAGTGAAACTTATCTTTTCAATTCTGAAAACTCGAATTACGTACCATATCTTCCCTATTGAAATTTTCAAAGATAGGCACCATGGAAAGAATTTCGAAAAGAACCATTGTCAGATAATTTAGCACAACAATTTTTATCTTGAAAAGTCCTGCTGGAAACAGACACGTTATAATAAGATTACAGGGAGGAAACCTCGCTATAGAAGAACGAAACGAAATGAAATAGAAGTGCAATTATTTAAAGCACTTGAAGATAAACTCTCTCGAAGTCGTTTTGCTTTTGTTTCTAATCGGGAATCTCCATCTTTTGACGACATTTTAAAAAAAGATAAATTTTCTGCCTTTATGAATAGAAGCTATTTCAATTGAAACAAAACACGAAAGCCTCACATTCCCCACATCGCTAACAAAATTGCTCATTTTCGGATTATATCACAACAAGACAATTCAAAATATATGCATGAGGCAACAGCTTCAACATTACTCCTATTTTACCTCTGAATCTCCTACAACCCTTTTGCCACCCTGTTTTTCTCTAACAAAATCCCTGCCTAACATTGCATAATCTGAGTGGTTCGCATGTAAAAGTTTACAGTGAACTAAAACCAGCTCAAATGGACTGTTAAAATTTTTATCTTTTTTTCCCTCCCTTAAATGCATTTTGGAAAGTATCCAACGAACTCTGCACTATTTAGCTTAGCGAAATGGGTGTGTATTTCATATGCAAGCGTATATAATAAGATCATACACAAATCTTGAGTATAATTCTGTCAAACCCAAATGCCGAATAGAGTCTGGAAAATAGACTTGCTTGGTTTTGAAATTACGGTGGAAAAAAAAACTTCCCGATAAGTTATCACACTCGATAGCAATGCATGTCTTTGATATGATATTATTGCTCGTAAAACTTCCGAGTTTTTGTATGAAATTGCGTTTTGCATTCCTCGAAACAACGATAAAAATCCTGCTCATTTCCCAACGGCTGGCATTCTCATTTTCCATAGACGAAAACATAAGAAAAGCCCATTCAATTATATTCATCTTGAAATAAGGACCTTAAAGCCTGGAGCTGAATCTTTAGCAGAGTTGCAAGCAACGTACTAGTTTGCAGAGAAAAAAATGGGACGCGCTTTGGGTATTGTTTAGAAAAATTTGAAAATTTAATAGTTTTGCTATACAGTATGCTACAGTTTTCGATTGTTGGGAATTCAATTTTGAGAAAATATTTGGGTGCAAGCAACTTATAAAACAGTGCTATAAAATACTGTAAATAAAATATTTAGATAATTTTAGATTCATTACATACTTAGAAATGAATATTTGTGTTTTTATTTTAATTTATTGATTCACTAGCCTTTAATCCATTGACTGGAAAGTGGGTTAGCTGTACAAGGGTATACAAATTATAATTGGTATACAGTACATAGATAGGGGAAACCGGGGCACAGTGGTACAACGTTTTTATAAAATCAGGTTTTATCAGCAACCCAATGTTTTTGGTTTGCAAAGAAGCTGTATGCAGCACTCTTTCATTAACCAAAATGTCTGCGATCTGATGCAAGTTGAGAAGAAAATATTTACATTTAAAGTTTTTGTTCTTGAAAAATAATTATTCAACTCACAATTGGATTTTTATTCGAGATGTAATTATAAAACATAAATTATGCTGTAGTATATATACTATTGACAATTCAGCTATAATTGCAAATTAAAGTATGTTAATTAGCCATGTGGTCAGTTGTTAAGCTAATTCAAATCAAATTGGTTGTATGGGGCACAGTGGATCACAACATTACAGGGTACAGTTAGGCATGTCTTCGTGTACCCCAATCGATGTTTTTGGGTTACATTTTAATATTTTCTCATTACTCATAACTTTAGATAAAAACCAAGTTTAGATAGTTCAAATTTATGTTTTATGTATATAGTTCGAAATCACAGAAGATAAACGACCTTTGGTCAAGTACTCAGTGAAAATATGAAATCTGCTGTAATTACGGTTAATTTTAATCGTTTTTTGTAAATTAAACTTGAAATTTTAAATTAACATGCTGTATTAAATATAATTAACCAATGTGGTGTTCTTTTTCTTGTAAAATTTGTCTTAATTTCGCATAAACCACTGTACCCCATGCCATGTACCAGTATACATATCCCTGATGTCACTGCAATATAAGTTGGTTGTGCAAACAATGGTACCTTAAATTATGCACTTCTTGAAAGAGTTAAATATTTGATGTAATCCAGCGAATACATCCAAAGAATCCAGCAAATATTAAAACCTATACATATTGCAGGATGGAAGCCCTAGGAAGATTACGCCCTTGGCGACAGTCAGATTTCGTGTAATATGCACTAGCCAGCACTGCTTGTATATCAATATATCCAAAATGTATGTTTAACGTCATACGCAGCTTGTAGACCCTATTTTACCTTTGTTTACCAAATTTCTGAAATTGCAGATGAATTAAATGTAATAATCGATTGCAGAATTAAATAGGTCGATTGTGACAGATGTAAAATCAAGCTAAATGCTCTGACTAAACCAAACTTTAGCTCACATTATTATCGGCTATTCCCTTGCAAATTAAAATAAACGAAACATGACCCAGTCCGCCAATCGGTAAAGTTTCTTTAAATAATTAAAAACTGAATCAATCTCAGATTCTTCTTAAGTGATTGAGAGTGCAATGGTCGTATGGGGATATTAATAAACCATGCATGGACGTTACCAAGTAACCAAAGTTTATTTATAGGAGTATTCCTTGGAAATTGGGTACATATTTCTCGGCCTTTTAGTCTGATTAGGTTAGGTCAGGTCAGGTCAGGTCAGCTCAGCTCAGGTCAGCTTAGGTTAGGTTATGCAATAACTGGGTAAAAATAACACCATAATAAAATTATTCTAAATTACCATAAAATTGTAATACATTATTAAAATTATTGGGCAATGGAAAATAATGGGTTTCGGCAAGAACACGTTCCATTTATAAACACCATATTAAGCCGTATATATTGGACACTGTTAGATTTCGAGGTTACATCTCTGGGTTACATAAGCCAGGGCTGGTGATATGCCCATTAATCACCATTCAAAACGATTGACCAAAATCCGCTTTTAATATAACCATAAATGTAAATGTCTAGGTGTTGTCCAGTTTCCAGTTTACTCAGAGAATAGAAGTCATGGATGTTCATACATGGCCCATATGATTCCTTCCCCTTCTAATTTCCAAATGCTTAAAGATCTTAAGTTTTCATGCTTCACGAATAAGCTTTAATTATGAATATATTATGTAAATCTAACTCAGAAAAAGTGCAGGCATATATAAACAGAAACTTCATTCTACAGCGATTAGAATAACCCGATATGGATTAGTTGGATGGTTTTCACTAAATTTGTAAACTGTATCTAAGACTAAAACGACAAGCTGACTTGGCACAGTCGGCATATAATATAGATTTCTAGAAGCAGGTTTATAGCGTATAGAAGCACATTCGTATACGTTCTCACCCTGTTCACTCAAAAGATAAAGGACCTATTAAACGGTTTTATCTTGATTTTTAAAGATGCTGGTCAATTACTCCCTGAGGACCGTTTTACGTCGAATTGAAGTAACAACTACTTGAAGCAGCAATTTTCTTTGAGCAAGAACGTCCAGATCCTCCTAAACATTTAATTTGTGAGTTGATCAAAGAAATATACACCATGCCCTATAATAAGCATGACCCAACTATGGTGACCCTTAAGTCCTGTTTTTAATTAGTCTTCTAATGATAACTTAAGGTCACCATTAGGTTAGAACTTAGTAAAACTGAATAATCAAGTTGTTCCAAACTTAAATAATAATCCACAGTATAGTTCCGAATATATGTGTTGTGGCCACGTTATTGATTAAATCCTTAGCTAAATTGCTGAAACGCTAGATTGTAATGTAACTTCAATACAGATTTGGCAATTTAGAATGTATAGGCTATTCATCGTGACCACACTTATTGTCTCATCTGTGCACCACTTATGCATACGTGACAACAGCAATTAATAATATACAAGTACAAGTATTTCTATAGCTGTAATCATGGAATGGATTTGATCCTAGCTGAAAACCGATTTGGATAAAAGATGTGTGATCCCACACATGGTATCCACGCGATTCAGCAGAATCATTCAGGATCATTGTGCATGCTCACATACACATTCACCCAAATTTTATCCAAATCGGTTTTTCATCTAGGATAAAATCCATTCCGTGACTTCAGCTTCCATATGGAAACAACATTACATTTATCGCTCCTTTTAAATCACTATTCCTACAAGAAATGTATTTTCATACACTTATAAAAAACCTTACATTGCATAGAAATTTTTCGACTAATCCTCTTGTCTGATAAATTAAAAAATAAGCAATACTTTGCCAAATAAACATTTAAAAAAATGTTAATGTGCCCAATTTAAAAACTTGATTCGATCAATCCTCAGCAGGACATTTTCATCCGTTTCCTATTAATAATGACTATCTGGCCAGATAATCCCCCGCCTATCGTAACTTTAAGTGGTTTCATCGTAAGGAGCTTACGAATTTGGGGCCATTGTGGCGCTTGAGGGTACCAAAGCAGGCGAGGCATCCATTATTTATTATCAGATAGAAATAAGCTTAAGCCTTACGGGGGTAGAAAAATTAATGAATGGCAGTTATAAGCAATATCGGCTTTACAGAACACGTGACAAGACATAAGTCCTCAATAAGGCTGATATGAAAGGATTTGGCTGTGCGCGTCTGCTGGTCGTATTGATTAATTAATGAAAGCGGCGGTGCCATGCGCACACGTCAGTCACGTTATTACCTTCTACAATAAGGCTTAATGGGGCCAAAGGTCAGCCCCACAGTTGTCAGTGAGGTGGTCAACTTCAATGGAAACCAGGCTTTGAACACCGGCAGCCAATCCCACGGTGCTTTCACTTCAAGATGCGTGTATTAATTAAACCATGCTTTGACAAATTAAACCGATATGACGACTTAGCTACAAAACACATTCTGACGTTACAAACTATAACTCTAGAAAATCACTCAACATGCAGAAATTCCTGCAACTTGTCAAAAAAGTTGTTGAGCGAGAACTTTAAAGTTACAACAAAGATACTGCAAATTGATGAAAGTGTGAATATATAGGATGGTAATAAAGTCTCTTAAAGCACCAAATATATACCTGACTCAATTTCCGAACTCACTTTTGTCCGCTCCGAAGTGCGCTGTATGACATGCCAAAGAAGTTTAGCAGACGTCAGCGCACAACTAGTGCGCATGCGCGAACAAGATAGTGCGTTATAGTAGCCGATTTTACATAAAGTGAGTCTAGTGTGTTTGGGGCTTAAAATGATGGAATAACTATACCGTGTGGACATCATGTGCGCATGCGCGTAGAATGTATTTCCGGCCAGGTAATTCTGAATTCCTGGCGCATGCGCACATTTACATCTCCCAAATTAAGCGTTTCCGGCTGGGGCTAATAACCGTTCACGTGAAGGTACTTATTACGCAGCATGCACATAAATGTAGTTAATTGTCCAATAATCTTAATTTAAAATAAAATCCTTGATAATCATTGAATCTAATTAATAGTTATCCAGTTTAACTTTCTAATTGTTTTACGAGGCATAATGAAAAATACATGGGGGAATATATATATAGGCTCAAATTAACGTGCAGCTATAGAATGGTGAAGCTATAGAAAACCAGCATTATGAAGCACACTTTTATTTCTAAAACAAATATTTAAAGAATTTTCAATTTCTGTAATATAACTTGAGCCTCTCAATCCTGCCTTCATTAGAACTTCATCATTTTCAACAAGTAAAAAATCGCTTCTTTTTATCTCTTATAATATTCGCAGGAGCGTCTTAGATACACGTGTTCATCAATAATAAGATTAAAGTGACATATTGAATAATTTATGACAAATTTATGCGAATAATGCACGTGATGCGCATATTTATTAAGAGCTCCTAGTGAATATTGCAATAGAATACAACACCAGATGTATTACAAACTAGAAAAAAAAGTCTTATATCGAAAAGCTGAACCTAATTTTTTTAAACGAAACTCAAAACGTGTGGAATTTTTTTGAAAGTACATTAAGATGGCTTCCAACAGTATACCAGCAAACGCAATTAACTTTTGAAAGACCCCAAAGCGACCCCTGGAAGCTCACACTTGGATGTCAACCAATTTCATATGTTACAAAGAAAAATAATAACAGAAATGGTGTGTTTTTATTGTTATGTCAAGTTTTTTGTTTTTATACATACAGGGTGTTTTTATCATGATCTATCCAATTTTTTTTTAAAATAAACAGTAAATCATAAAAGTTATCAGAATGCAAGATTTATATTATCAACTTGGCTTTCAAATTATGCGAGAATTAAGGAGTCCGATCCCCTGCTCCCCCACAGGGGATCTGGTCAGCCCCTTGCTTTAATTCATTTAAAAGGCATGTTGTTTTACTGTTTATTTTAAAAGATATTGGACAGATTATGATAAATGAAACACTGATATTACTTGTCAATTACAGCTATTACATCTAAGATGATGCGAAAAAAAATGTTTTAAGTCCTCCACACACTGGACTCACTTAGCGAATAATGCGATGGAGACGTCATCAGCCATTTTTCTCCGCTCCGATTGTGTGCTGTATGTTAGGCATGCCAAAAAAAATTAGCAGACGATATTGTACGCCGAGCGCACAACCAGTGCACATGCGCGACTTCAAAATCGTGCGCTAGCAGCCGATTTTACAGAAAGTGAGTCTGGTGAGTCTAGTAGACTCAATTTAACTGACTTTTTGTCTGCTCAGATGTGCGCTGTACGTTTGGCATGTCAAAGAAATTTAGCAGACGCTATAGTATGCCGAGCTCACAACCAGTGCGCATGAGTAAACCCAATTGGGGCTTCAGGCAAAAATTAGGGAATTTTGTGCGCAGATTTATAATTTGCAAAAAGAAAATGGGGGTCCCCATTTAAAATTTCAATTTGCATTCTTGTATAACTGTCACGTTAATTTGATAATATTAATCTTGTATTCTGATAACTTTTATAATTGACTGTTTATTTTAAAAGATATTGGACATGATATGACAAAGAAACACCCTGTATAGGGCGTTTGGAAAAATACGTTAACTATATTCACTTTCTGAAGCAAATCGAGCAATACTAGATGTTTTACAGTAATGAGTAATGTAAAATGTAGTTCGTCATAAAGGCATGATTAACGTGCAAATGTTCGTGCTTCTTTGTGCAGTGAGGCATGGCTGAGTACCCTATAATGTTTCACACTAACATATCTGATGACTGAATTTATTTGCGGTTCATATCATCGATATTTTAGCAAGTGTTTTGTTGCACATTTTTAGTACTTAGATGAGGACATTTGGCGGGTGGGTGGAGTTGCAAACCAGGCATAATTGCGCACGTGTGATCCATGGATATATTATTGCATTTAATCCGCATCAATTTAATAATAATGGATAATTTGCGTGTGTGCCTATTGAATTATTCAACTTTTCATGCATCGTATTTCGTTTTTTATCGAAATTGCAATCACGCTCACTTCCAATTTAGTTCAACATGTGATATTTACAACAAGGTGCAGTCTACGGTAGAATGCATTAACTTTGGTTATATGTCTGTACTTCCGGTCCGCACATAGGTTTTCCATGATAAGGGAAACAATTACACCTAATCATATGGCATCCATTAGCAAATTTCATATTTAGGGGAGCTATTAGGTCAACACGTATATGTGTGCAGTTTGGAATCGTTTAGGTGAAATGGTTAAATGCCACATGCACAAACAATCTGCATAAAGTATAACACGTTTTCCATGGATAACAAAAACTCATGGTCTTATAAGGTTATAGCACACATGAAAATAAAATTCTATATATTAAACTTTCTTATACATTTTCAGTGCCCAAACTCTTCTGCACTCATAGACGTCCTCAATTTTTGTTGAAAAGCTGGGTGTCCAGAAAATTTGTTTAAACATATACAAAGGCCCATCTCAAAATATTTCAAGCACCCGCCTAGCTACCAATTCCACGACATTTTTCCAGATTGTTCTGATTAACAGAAGTTTCCTTAACTCGAATGGATAATCCAGCATAATATTATATTTGATTTAACACAAAGTTATGCATGATTACCGACTTTCCCGAGGTTTGCGAAATTCAAGTGCATTTGGGACTGGGGATACATTTCCCTTAATTTTCACTGACCTTTAAAACTCAGTTAACAGAAAATTACCAACATTAGTGGACGTCCATAATGGCATTCTTTCCCTTTGTTCCCCCCCCCTCATCCCTCATTCTCCTGTCTACATGGTGTCCACATTCCATCAGATGACCCCAACCCCTCTTGATGATGTGTTTTTGAATGTCCCCAAGTGTATTTATGAATTTGAATACTATATTCCATGGGCAATTCCAGTCGAGATCGAATTAAATATTGTTTTCAAAATTAAACATTTATATTCCTGGATGACATAAATTTGATGATAATTATCATGCTATCAGCAGGGAGATGGGATAAACTGAAATTTATTCGGACCCTTAAGGCATTTTCATTAATTTACATAATATGTACATTTTGAAACATTTCCTAATTTGTACTTAAAATAAATTTAGGTAAACTCAAACCAGTTTTGAGACACTGATTAATCAAATTTCTAAGAAATATAAATATTCCATAAAATATTCTACATATTTGTCTCTGCTGGGATAATATGAAAATTTATGATCCAATAAATCTTAAATTTGAACAAATTGTACCTAGACCACGGTACTGCAGTAGCGTTATACTAACAGCTGACTTAAACTAGTAGCTTTAGAAAATCTTAAATATTAAGTACTTTACTTTATTTTTTGTTTATTTAAATATGTATATTTTTTTGAAAATTCACTTTGAATGAATGAAAAGTTTTTTATCTGCGTATATAAACTGTTTGACATTTTTGATCCTCTTATCGTCTTTGGATTTTTGTAACCAAAAGCAAGAGCTTAATATTACCGATTCATATATTTCCAAAATCTGTGTTTTGGCATATTCATTTAGCATTGTAGGGACTGTCAAACCTGCTTTATATAGCACAACATAAAACTTCTATTCACTGCGTATGCAGATTGCAATATTTATAACGAAATCCTAGGCGCACAATGAAATGGAAATTCAGCCAATGAGCGTGAAAAGAAATAAATCTAAAAAAATTGCAGCGAATATCCTATTAAAACTCGCACAAGCTCCATCTTTCATGGGAGCTGTGGGAAAAATTATCTATAATTGGCTCGGTATAAAAGCAAATTTCATTTCTTTGCAAAACTCCATTTAGGGTCTGTGTAAAAGCCCGCAACGGAGCTTACATTATATCGTTCTTAATAAGCTCAGAAAAGTACATTAATGAAGGCCCTCGTTATTAAAACTCAATCTAGTGTAAAAAGTGCAAATAAACGAAAAATAAGGAAAACAAACCCACCGAAACATAAGGTTTTAGTAGACGAATGTGTTTACACTGGCATGGGATTTCCCATATCTCGAATACCTAATATCAAGGCGAGTCGAAACAATAAAACATATATTTGTTAAATGGGCTTGGTTGGCGATCTACACTTATCGATTCGACAGCCATTGTTTAGTTAACTTGTGGTAATGTAACACATCTGGAAGCCATCCAAACTCCAGCACAAAAACTTTCAATTGGGTGCTTGGAGGACGTCCAAAATTCCCATCTTTAAAGTGCCCATCATGGAAGATGTTCAATTTTTATACTTTAGGCACTTATGAGCTAATACACTTACGGCCACATACCAGTAAGATCAAAACAATAAAAATGGTAGCAAAAAAAAAATCCATTTTTACGGATATAAAAGAAACGAGTTTGCACAAGTACATTTGTGTAAAACAATGCCCATGTTTGGAAGAATAGACTATAGATACATACCAGGCAGAAAGCATGAATGTGAAGAGTAGGTCGACTATAGCAACAGCTTTTCAGCTTTACCATCTCGTGAATTTACATGAGGATATGGAAAATAGACTTCGAAATACAGGGGCATTTTCAGACAGTGCATGGAAATGTTTAGAAAATTTAAAGCGTGTTTTCCTAATGTTGCAAGACAGTCCGCCCCAAAAAAAATACTGTATGGGTTTCATCATAACATAATATGGAAAATATAATGTATCGGACAAGAACTACTATACATGTGTATTTGTACATAAAAAATGTCCTTACGTAACAAAATTAAATCTAACATGAAAAATTTTAAAAATACTAGCAATTTATAAATGTTTACTATAATAATAATGGTTTAATTATTAGCACTATATACAAGCCAGGAATGGATTTCTTTAGATTAAAACCCAATTTGGATAATATTTGTTTTAAACTAGAACGACATCTATTTCGTGACTTGGGCTATTTGAATATTAGCCTCGTATTATACATTAGGACCATTCAAAAAGAACATCACCGAAATTCCTTCAAAAATCGGCCCCCAACCTAAGCCCTGTCCTAACGGTGTCCATTTTAGCCCATGCAGACGTCCTTAATTTTTTTGAAAAGTAAAGTGTCCAGAAAATTTGTTGGAGGACGCAGAGGCCCATCCTACAAATTTCCAAGAACCCGTCTGGCAGTCAATTCCATGACATTTTTCCAGATTTTTCTGATAAACAGAAATTTCCTGACCTTGAATAGAAATGTGAGCAAAAAAACTGATGTTTAACACAAATTGTAAGGAAAATTCTTGACTTTCCTGAGGTTTGACAAATTCAAGTACATTTCAGACTGAGGAGACTGTTCACTTTCACAAGAAACTGACATCATAAGAATAACAGATATTTGAACAAAATTATGCAAATTTTAACGCAAACAAGTTATTGTATATAAATTTACTCACAACGTAAATCCATTTACACATAAGTATATTACAAAAAAATACAACCACAACCAAAAAACTATAATTCCCTGTTAGCCTATTGACAATATCGGGATTTTCCGGCCATTTTTAGTTCATTAACAACACTCCAAGTCGTTGGAGTTCAGTCACCAAAAGCGAGTAGTCAAAGTCGAAAAACGGAAATTTGCTGAAACCTACGTGGGGAACGAATTAGACTTGCACATAATTAGATTTGCATGTACGTTTCGGGTTTCCAAAACAAGGATAACATTCATAGAAATTTCTACGAGCAAAGTTCTTCATCGCCGCAGGACTATAAAGAAAGATTAATTTTGAAAAAGATTAGAACCCAAAATAAATTTCTTCGATTTTTGAAATCACTATCATGAATGATACCTTCCGTCATTTTCCCGTTTCTAGACCGATGCCAAAAGCATTCATAAATCTTGGACAACTTTTATGGACTTTGTAGATAAGAAAATTGATGTCAATCTGTTCAGGCCAGTAACCGATGGAGGAGCAAAAGAGCACAATTGGAGACCCGTCACATCTTCAAAGTCCTTCAAAGTACAATACCCACCATTTTTTTTCTTCTTTTTTTTCCATAGCAAAAAAAAAAAAAAAAAAAAAAAAAAAAAAAAAAAAAAAAAATCCGCATAAACGAGTTAGTCGAACAATTTGTGTACTGGCAACCAGATAGGGGTCTTGTCGCCCACCAAAATTGCAACCTTATCTGACGAATTCCGAGCACTTTTATTTGATTTGGTGGGTTTGATGGTTGGAAAAAACCAAAAAAAAAACGTGTTCCACCCTCAACGTGAGATGGTGTACCAATGCGCGGCCTAAACACCTCTCAAATGATTGCCTTTGCCACCATCCATGCATCAGCGAATTTAAGCTGTTCCAGCCACAACCCAAATTCATTCGCTTTAACATTGTCTACCGAGTTACGTTTGGAAGAGGCCAAAAAAAAAAAAAAAAAAAAGCGAGAGAAATTGGAATTCAATTGCAGTAGCAGCACTCACACGCACGTCTACACATACCTAGGCCAGTCGTCAATTTACGGATTTTGGCACCGAGTCACACTTGCTTTAGCCAGTTAGCTAAGTAAATTTGCGAATTGCGCCAAAACCGTGAAGCATATGTGGAAATAAAGAGGAGGGGAAGCTTTTTTTGCGCAGAAAAGCGCATTTAAGCAGCCAGTCACATCCCCGAATTGCACGGTCATCCACACATCCCTCATTAATTCAAAATTGAATTAGAGCGCGCACTTTCCGCGGTATTAAACCTTTGGGTAACGCCATCCATTTCCGAAAAAAGCAGGCGTAAACTTCCAGAACATCGCGTACATACTGAGGGCGCTGCTGAGCGATCAAAATGGCGGACGGAACAACGTTCTTATTAAACGTCCACGCTGGCAGCATACATCGAAATCTCAATTATATGCTAGTTTTGGAAGCTAGGCTTACACAATATTCACTAAGGGGAAAGTAATTTCTTACCTATTACATGCGAATCAAAATACATTAATTATGCAGTAACATAAGGGTGGCAATCACTGCAAGCATGCATGCAGTGTGTGGTAGCGACCGATTCTTAACACTGAGTCATAAAAAAGTAGAACCCAATAAAAAACCATTTAAAACAGTTGTACTGCTGCAACGGGAAACGCCACAGTTCATCAAACATAACCACTGGCCACCACACAGTTCCGATTTGAATCCATTGGACTACACAATTTGGGAAATTCTCCTGTAAAAGGTTTACAAATCGAAGATTAATAATAACGAAGGTTTGAAACAACGAATTAAGAGCACTTGGATTGAACTCGACCAGCGTATAATCAATTCGGCAATCAAAGTGACGCGTTAGACTCCGGGATTGTGTAAAGGCCACCAGAGAACATTTTGAGCATATTGAATATATAATTCATTTTTGTTCCTACACTATTGTTTTCAGTTTTTCACCAAGTTGTGATTTTTGTTAGGTTCTACGTTTTTATGACTCAGTGTTAATAATTGGTCGCTACCACACACTGCATGCATGCTTGCAGTGATTGCCACCCTTATGTTACTGCATAATTAATGTATTTTGATTCGCATGTAATAGGTAAGGAATTACTTTCCCCTTACTAATCTTTCCACCTTAATATAAGCTTTCAGCACGTGCAGATCTTGACTTTAAGTGCAGTGATGAAATTAGTGAGAACCAGAAGATACTTATTTTATATCGGATATTGACGTAGAACCCATGGTTTAAAACGATGATGATAATGATACCGAATATTAATATATTCTTTATTCTGCGAATTTGCACACGCCTAAGCACGTGCTTTATAACAAACACGTGCGCTGGCTCGTGCCCATGCATTTTAAATTCTAAGAATTATACATTCTAAGAACTTAAAAATTTCGTAAAGCTTTAAATTCATAAAGCACTAAAATCGTAAAACTTTAAATTCTTTGAATTTATTTTTTAGATGCAATTGCAAAATTTCGCAGTAGGAACAAGTAAGTTTTGACCAACATTACCTCTATTTAAAATTGCATGGCTACTTTAGTACCACCTTTCAGCAAGGCAGAAATATTCTACGAAATGAGTTCAAAGCTTCACGGTAGCCTGGACGAGTCCTTCTCTATAGTAAATGTGTGGCGTGGACTTCGTGCTGAACTTTTTCCAAAACTGTTTGGAAAAGATTATGATATCATCAAGACGACGACCGATGCCAACTTTTACCAACCCTTTTGTATGTATGCCGAAGATAAATCTGAGATAGGCCCAGTAAGTATTGTAGGCACAGAAGAATCAGGTGATTCAGATGGCAGGAACTTATTTTACAGGCTTAAAACTGAAACTATGGATGAAGACTAGATATGTTGTCCTGAATGTTCTCATCTGCATAACTTGAGGAATTCTAAGTAGAGTGAGGATTGACAAAATTAATTTTTATTAATACTAATATAATTTTTTTATATCACAGTGTAAACGGATGTGTGGTAAGGCGCCCAAACGATATCTTGCTAACTTCAAGGAAACTATCCAGGTGGAACCGAGAAAGCAAGAACTTGCCCAACAGGCCCTCACAGTACAGGAAGACCATCGGTTTCCGGTAGGTTTTTAGGTACAGCTTCATTTTAGGGGACATGGCCGATTCAAGTCATTATAAACCTTGCACAGGGTAGTCACTACACTGGGTAGCATAATGTAAGTAATGCTTAGGGGCATTCTCGAGGGCCCATGTCTACACTGAGTCATAAAACAGTAGAACCTAATAAAAAAATCAACTTCGTGAAAAATGCTTCGATTTAATTGAAATTTGACACTTACATATAATAATAGTGTAGGAACAAAAAAACGTCTTCCGGACATGAGACAAATCTCGGATTTTTTCATTTTTCAACAAGACGAAACCTCGCCGTGCTCGAGAAATAGGTGAACTTCTGCAACGGGAAACGCCACAGGTCATTGAACCCAACCACTGGCAACCAAACAGTCCGGACTTGTATACAGTGGATTACAAAATTTGTGATGTTCTTCAAGAAAAAGTTTACAAATCGAAGATAAATTATATCGAAGACTTGAAACTACGAATTCAGAAAACTCACTGAACTCGACGAGCGTATATAATCAATTCGTCAATCAAAGAATGGCGCGTTAGACTCCGCGATCGTATAAAAGCTACCGGTGAACATTTTAAACACATTTTATAATTCATTTTTATTTCAACACTATTGTTCTATGTAAACGCCACAATTTCATTGAAATCGAAGCATTTTTCACGAAGTTGTGTGATATGACATTTTTTATTGGGTTCTACCTTTTTATGACTCAGTGTATATATATATATATATATTTTAACGTAAGTATTGAGTTTGGATTACATCATCATTATACATAGACGCTTCTTCTGCAGGTTGTTAAACGTTGCCACTTCCATCTAACAGGCGTACGGACGAATAAAACTGGAGCAAAGATTCGAAAAGATATTGTAGTGCAGTTTGGCGGACTCCGAAAGTTTTACACCTGTCTACCACTGCTGAAACAGGGGGATGTCCGAGTAGATGCCCAATATGCAGGTTAGTCTTTATGTGAGCACATATACCTTGAGATACCCTTGGAATTGATAGGAGATGATAGCCTCATGTTTATGTACCATACATCAGAGAGAATTGCGTATTTTGCCTAACATGGGCAAAGTAAAAACGGTCACTGTCGTTCACAGGGTAAGATCAGTCTGGTAACATGTAAATGAAGTTAGGGTATGGACCATTCCTCCATACTCGACAAGATCTGACTCGTTGCATCAAACCAGAATAGTTTGATGAATCAGAGAATCTGTGAGACCAGTAGGGTGGGACTCTGAATCAAAGACAGGGATTGGACTCGATCCTCAGCAGTGGTCAGTCCTGACTGCCCCTGGAAACCGAATTTATAACAGCATTTGTGATTTTGTTTCCACAGCAATGAAGCTGTTCGTCGTGCATGAAGTATTTGCCGTCGACCAACTGTGGGTCTCGGCACATGGTGACATCAAAGATGCCAACGAAAGAAGAAAATGGGAGATCCGGGGGAACATGCCTATAGCTGTTCGATTCCGCGAGTATAGCCCCAACTTCTTCGCAAATAAGTAAACTTTGGCTTCCCTTGTCCCCAGATCCTCTAAGACTAACCCTGCAGCTTGTGGAAAGTGTTCTGTAACACCACGTGCCACACAACTTGGATATTAAAATTTGTTTGTCTGCATGAAACGGAGGATCAGATCATTGGGAATGTCTGACAAACTACATATTAAGGTTTGCCCCTCTCATAATCACCTGTCTGCCCAATCGGCCTTATTCCGGTTCAGCACTCCCTGGTGGCGTATGAGACTAGCGTGGCAAATCCAACATGGCTGTCGGCTGAGCAGTTGAACCATAAAAGCTCACATGGCTGAAACTGGAGTAAAGGAAGCAGTCAAGTTGGATTTGCAATGCTTGAGTGTCGTACATTACCAGGGGGTGTTGAACCAAAATAAGAATAATTAATGGAATTTTTGTAACATAATTCCCCAGAGGGCGAATATTTTCCAGCGCTAAAATCATTTTGGCATATCCAAAATAAAACTGAATTTGGAGGAGGTCTAACCCTGTGTTTTATTAGCCAAGTGTCACAATTCAATTCAACTCAGTACCCTACAGTTAGTAAATAAATGGTATATGATATAGTGGGGTCTACTAAATTTCTACTAAATCTTGACATTTGCCAGGGTCTAATCGCAAGCAAAAAGAAGGACCAATAGTAAGCATCCGTCTTGGCACAAAGCTCAGTCAAAGGATTTGAGTGATCATGCCTACTCCTATAGTGGGCGTAACTCCTTTCACACACAAGACTCACTAACTTCGTGTTTTAGTAACTAACTTTTTTCGTTACATTCTACATAAAGTTTACGTTATGGACGGTCAACATCATGATTATGGCCCAATTTTTTGCATCCATATATGAACATCTGTTCCACAGACTGCCAATAGTTTCAAAATATTTGCCGAGTTTTTATATTTCACATTAGATGATCAAGATCTTTCATAATGTAAATTTCATGCACATTTTTAATTTACACTTTTGGGATAGAACGATATATAAAGCATACAAAGGTATTAATGTGGTGATAGACAATTCCTAAGTATGAGAAAAATGTCTTTCCAATGACATCAACGTGCTCTTGTCAACATATTCATGTAAGATTATTTTTTAAAGCCATTCCGCCGGTAATTAACAAGGCTAATTAGTCTTGCTCGGTATTCGCCATTGCTGTAAATTACAACTCATATATGCGAGAGGGAAAAGATTTTTTTTTAATAAAAAAAAACGATCTAGATTGAATTAACTTTATGCCAGTATCGAATTCGGATAATGATCCAAGAACTTCATGAAAACATCGAGAAGGCGATGTAGGAAATTTACACGTCATTGAAGCTAAGTACTTTTAATCATGATTAATACTGGGCGCATATGGAGGGACTTAATTACATATGTATAAAGTAATTAGCTTTTTCAAATAACGCCTAAAAGACTGGGTCACAGTGGAAGCGATGGCATTCACGGAACTTCATAAGACTTTCACAGCTCAAAGGCGTTATTTTTGAATAAAGTTTCATTACAGAAAGTAGGTCTGATAGCCTGCTGTATGCTTTTAATAATCCGGCATGTATTCGTAGGTTTTACAGAAAAGATATTCACGTTTCCTGGGCAACGTTTCAAGAAGTGTTGTTCAAAAAAAAAAAAAAAAACTTCCAATAAAAACCTACTTACGAGCTAAAATGTATTATTGGACATACCTCATGCAGAATACAAGATTTCAACGGATTATATTGTACGTTTTTATTGTGGATGTGAAAGATCTAAAATAAGCTCCCCAACCATTGTTATATGTGGTGTGTTGACCTTTTGGAAGTGGAAAATGTTGAGAAAAAAACCCATTCATATGTTTAGGTAACACATCAAGTTAAAGTTCTCATTCAGGAGCTTTTAGATTATTTTTCCAAAAATAGCCATGCAGTCTTCGATTTTAAAATTTACATTTCCTGGAGAACATTTATGTAGAAGCTTTTGAATTGCTTGTGCTAAGCACAACAATACAAGAATAAGGATATATGCCATAAAAAACGTGTTACCATACGACAGATAGTGCCATTATAATGGTTGTTGGGCAGTATTTGAGCTCATTGTATGAATTTGGGTAACGAGTAAAAGAGTACCGAGTACAAAGAGTAATTGCTAACTTAAGAGTATACATTCCACTCTCTTACAAAAATGTACTCACAATGGGTGAATACAAATGTTTTTGAGTATTAACGTAACCTGGAATTATGAGTACCAATGTTTATAAAGTATGAATAGGAATACTTGCAAATAATTCGCATTTAATACATTTGAGTAACGAGATTGAGTAACTTGTAATGAGGGTCATCAATATACCTAACATGAAAGTAGCCTAATTTTTACATTTCTACTTATGATTTTTTTGTTATCGAATGTTATGTTATTTTTCCTCTTAAATTATTACAATTTTGCATTCCGAATATTTTGAAAAAGTTCGTGAACATTTTGTAAAATCTATTGGAAGCCCATCGTTATTTTTCATGCATGTAAAGCACTCTTTATAAAAACAACATTTGGAAACTAGAATTGTAATTTGCCTACTACTTTAATGGTTACAATAATGGTTAACAAGATGTTTTAAACTGCATGAACAATTTATATGGTTTCCGTGCGCCCTTTACATCAACTGTTTTATAAAGTTAATCAGCAGTAATTATAAATTTGTTTGCATCCGAAACTCATAACTATGCTATGATAACCTTTTAATTTAAATAAGGTTCCAATATAGGTTTCCACTGCTTACAAAGGTATATGTATACCAAAACTTTCAGATTATTTACAGGAACAACGGTTCAAAACAGCAATATTCATTTTCAATTAAACGTTTTCAGAACAACCCACCCACATGTAGCATATCAGAAACATGTGTCTAGCATTCTCCAAATATCCACAATTTCTTTCCATACGTCGCGTGACGAATGTTTAAATTGATTAAGCAAGTAGCACGTATACGAAATTTGCCAAAAACTGGTAATAAACTAAACCACTGACCACAACAAATGGCACACAACCAAACCTCATTGCGTGATTGGAAGTCTAGGGCCATCTAATTTCCTGGATTTCTAAAGACTATAATTTGCAGACAACCATTCTTGCATGCCTTGTACTACACCTCTCAGTAGTTGTGCTAACGTTTAATTGAATTTTTACGAGAATAACATTGTTGCATTAATCGAGTTTAGCACAACAAGTGTCAGCGTTTCGTTCGGGACACAAAAAAAAAACCGGAGGAAACGAAGTCGAGGATATTTTAACAAAATATCTGCACATTTCTCCATGTCGAGGAAAATTAATGAAAAAGGGCTTTGACGGAAGTATCTTGCAACGGGAGTTGGAAAAAAACCGTATAAAGTTAAAAAAAAATAATGGAAAAACTAAACAGAAAATAGCTCGAACGCGAAACTAAATTCCTTTGGGGATCAATTGAAAGATAAGATTTCCTCGCAGAGTAAATTACTTTAATTTCAAATCGGAATCAATTATTTAGAAGTGAGAGGAAAAGGGTCCCAATGTTCTTTTTTTATATTGATTCCGTTACTGTAAGGCCCTGCAGAAAATGTATTGTTTCTTACAAAACATCCCTGTGGAAGTATCAGTTCCTAAAAGAATCTAACCGAGTTAAACTCAGGGACCCGTGAGTTGATCCAATTGATGATGGTGAAAATGGCAGAAAAGGTTGCTGAACCTAGGTTATCACCTACAAAGTTAATCGTTCGAGCTAATTATTGATGATTGAGTTCATTAATTAGCAGTGTTGACAGTGTTCGAGAGAATAGAAGTTATAGCACTTTGAAAGATTATTTCCTTAAAATCAATCGACTTTTTTTTCAAGGAAATGCGTGCATCTACAGGAATGGTAGAAAATACGGTTGTCGAGTGACCTGGTAATTGTCCATTATATAAACAAGTACTTGCTACAGATTTCACGTCATTTCCATTACTTACGATTACATTTAAATGGCTTTTCCAGGTACATGTGAAAAGATAAATGGATTTAATGATTAATGTAGTCGTGTGCATTTGATCACACGGCGCACAAATCCATTAAGTAGGCACATTTTATATGCAGTAAATAGATTGGTTAAATACAGAAATTAACATGGAAATATATTTGTAATTATATGCATTATATACTAAGCGCTTATGCGTTGTGGGACTCAGCCCACCTGGAAATTGGGATTATAGTTTATGGCTGTGTTTATATATTTTGGTAATCTATTATACAATGTGAGTAAAAGCCTGTTCCCTCCCCCAATTTTTCTTAATGGGAGCCAAATTGAAAATTGGGAAAAGTTGAACATATAGGAAACTTGGGGTGCGCAATTTAATGGTGTATCACTATTTGGCCTTTGACCATGTTTTCGGGTCACACAAAGGAAGTGCTTGAAGGATGCGAGAAAGACATTGTTTGATTTTTAAAGTTGTAGAGGAGGACTGAATTAGTCTGAAAATGCTTGCTTTAGTATTGCAATGTCCTTCTGTGAATTCGTTTTGAAGTCTTGTGATGGGCGTTGATGCACTCCTGCACAGCTTCGAAGCATTACAGTGAAGTCATGTGACTCATTTCTAGGGAGAGAACATGCCTAAAGGCAGGTGCGTTTCTATAGCCGCATATCCACTGCACTCAACATTGAACATAAAACATACAAACTTAAAACAAACAAACATTCAAGACAAACCTTAAACATTGTATTCCTCAACATGTTGAAGAATGCTGACCTGTCTGATTCAAAATGTCCAAAGAATCATCGAACAACCGCATCCAGTTTATGGCGCTTCTACCAAGGCAGTACATACTTATAAGTGTATACTTATATAGCTGTGCATGCACAGTAAAGTTGCAACATTTCTCCCTTTGATCCCGATGGCCTCACGAGCGATCGGAAAAATGTTGATGAAACATGGTTTTTGAATCACGGTAGGCAAACTTGTTTTTCTTAATTTGTTTCAGCAAACCATGTTGTTGAACATTTTTGTTCAATGTTGAGTGCAGTGGAGACACTGATTATTGATAACGTGCTCATGCATCTCTGATTGAAAATAAACCACCATTTGCAATACATTTTCCTTGCAACAATAAGACCCAAAGGCCCTTGAAATGGGTTTTACTGCAATGCTTCGAAACTGTAAAGGAGTGCATCAATGTCCAACACCAGAAACATTATTAGACTGATACAGTCCTCCTCCACAACTTTCAAAATCAAACTATTTGTCTATTTTGCATCATTAAGGTACTTCCTGTGTGAATCAGCTTGAAAACATGGTCAAAGGTCAAATAGTTTTGCACCATTAAATTGCGCACGCCATGGTTCCTGTATGTTCCC
The DNA here is from genome assembly GCA_034698625.1 of Julus scanicus. Taxonomy (NCBI): domain Eukaryota; kingdom Metazoa; phylum Arthropoda; class Diplopoda; order Julida; family Julidae; genus Julus; species Julus scanicus. The sequence goes on along the minus strand of JAQGBW010000101.1, from coordinate 44,094 downwards.
CTTATCACAAATTTTAATTATGCTCTCGTTAAGAAAATTTGGGGGAGGGGGAGTAGAACAGACTTTTTAGTCACGCTGTATATAGATGTCAAGAAAGGAAGGAGAATGGTCACAACAAGCAAACACATTTTAAGCTATGTATGTATAATAACACCAATCGTATACACATTTGGCATTCCTTGATGTGGTCCCCTTATCCGGGGAATGCAATGCATTTACCATATTTTCCTCTTCCAAACTGTAAAATTGTGGTTATTGACGTACGAATGCAAGGTTTTGGGAAATGCCGTGGTATACTTGTGGGCACTACAAGATTTGGCGAAATGTAACAGCACTTTTAGAGCTCTACAAAACGCCAATAAAATGAAGCAAAACGTCTACTGAAACACGTTTACAAATGTTTCTTCCCTCTAATGCCATGTAAATCTCTCGCCACCAGCTTATTAAAAAAAAGTGCCGCAAATGCGTGTGGCATTAAGGGTGGTTTTAAAAATTAGTTCCACTCTAGTACATGCAAGAAAAATAAATTCGATGCAAATGTCAAAAATTCGACGTTGAAGCGTAGAAATCCGAAGAAAATCCAAAAGTTAAATGGCAACGGCATGCATATATCTAGCACTATATATTTTTCTCAATAAATAAATTAGCGAATGCGGTGAAGGGCGCCTGAAATATACATGGAAAGTGCAAAGCGAACCATATGTATGTCTTGTGCAAGACATTTGGCGCATACCAGCGTCAAAGCCTACTTAAATTAATTAAATTGCTTACCACAAATAAAGTATGGCCAAGCTATACTCCTCGAATATTAATTAATGCAAGTGCTGGAGCTTGTGGAGTGATGGATATCCGCGGAGACGGTGTCTCGCACATGAGAAATCTCTTCTAGAGGCCCCTAAAAGGGAAAATATGCGTCTGTCGAGACTGGCGGCCATCTTGTTTCTATTCAAGTCACGTGCTTGACTGAACATTGATATCACCAAAGACGCGTCCGATTTTGGGAATCCAATGTTGGAAATGGAGTACCCGAGTATTTTACTCAATTCAACTCAGTACCTTATACTACGGACACACTACAGAGTTAAATGACATTTATCAGTAAATGACCTTTACCTTTCAGACGCCTTTATTTATTTCTTTATAATACCAACACTCAATGAGTACACTTGGACACAAGGTAATTCAACCAATAACTTTGAACAGACTCACTATGTTTATTGGAGGTCTCATGTTATAGTCAGTGGATCAGTTACGTCATTACATTATATTTTATGTGGTATTTACAACCCAACTCTTGTTGTGACTTATGTATTATTTATTATGTACTTTTTTAATGATGTCTTCCAATGTTTGCAGGAATATATGCATGTATTATCTTTGGGTGGACACACTGCATCTGTAAAATGACCTTTAGTGCATTGCATTATGGGATTGTGGTTCCCACAATGCATCACAATGGTACCCACATGTATCCCTATATGCCCTATACGGCGGCAGTGTGACCACTGAGGAGTTTTGACCTCCTTTAGCTAAATGAGGATGGACACACTATGAAGTTAAAGGCCATTTTGGGACTTAAATGTCATTTATCTCATAGTGTGTCCATAGTATTACAGTCAGAAAATAAATGCCATTTAAGGTAGATGGGCCGTACTCAATCATTTCAGGAGAACGCTCATATGTCAGTAGCAACATATATACATCATTATTAAATTAGGACTTTGGCCAGTGGTACTCGACTACTCGGATTAATTTAATTTTAAATTTCAAATAAATATTTGTTTTACTAGCTATGCATATTTAAGCTGCACATACTGAACATCAGTTAGCATCAGTTTTATTATTTTTGACACGTATATAAAATCAAAAACAACATATGATCTAAATTCTACTCTAAATTGAGACACACGACCTACTCAACAGAGACCTCTGTGGAAAGTCTTGAGTCTTTGCTTGTTTATTTGTTTGTTTGCTTGGTGGTATTCATTTTACAACAAACATGGCCATTAAATGTATATCTGGTGATATTTTCCAGACCGTTGTAGTTTAGTAATTATATGAACCGAGATAATAAGGCGAGTTCAAGTGAAGAAAGCATCTTATTCTTAAAATGCAACTGATTCTTATCAAAATACTTAACAATTAACATAAGTGACATTAAAACTTAATACAGCGTTGTTATTAAATTGAATACCAGGTAGAAAAACATGTGTGCAATTTACATGGACTTTAACTTATTTCATATCCAGCTTAGACATAAATTGGGTACATCTGGATATACCAAGTGAATTTAAAGGGCACCACATGACTCAGAGCGTCTCGCAAGAAGGGGTTACATTTGGGGGTTTAATGTTCAAGAAAACTAAAAGAAAATTAAAAGACAAGAAAGGGGGTAATTTAGGAGGATTGGTTTGAATGAAAATGGACATAAGGTACCCGGGGCTCATTTATCCACTTTTTAATAAAAAAATTTGCGCATGCATGACAATTTTATGAAACAAATCCTATTAAATCTACTTTAAATTGTATCGTTTAAAAATTGTTTGTGAAATGCCTCATTTTACCCCCCTACTTTGGGTAAAGTGAGTCACTTTTTGCAGGCCTATCTTCGGCAGTACATATACTAAAATTGGAACGGAACTTTAATAGTTTTAGTGAGGTTATTCATTTACACATGATGCATTTAGACAGGTCCTACTATATTTATTAATGTCACTGTCTCACTTTATCCCTTGTCTCAATGTTCCCCAGTCTCCCCTTTGTAAATAAGCATACATTAGGGGTTCTCAAACAGATCCCAAAATTTCGCACATTTCTGCAGTCTAATCAGTTAATTATGGTGATTTTACAAGAATTGACCCAGTTTTAAAAATGACCCTCTAATTGGTTTTAAACATACTGCAATGGGGCTTTTAGAAGTGCTGTTGAAAAAAATAGGTTGATCTTGCAGTCTATCTTGGCAGGCCTGTGCAAGCTGCATTTGTGCCCATTTCACAAAAGACACTTAACTTGTGGACCTTTTCAGAGCTGCTTAAATCTACTGCGCATGTGCACCATATGTGGTCCAAATGCAGATAGTCCAACTGCCCAAGTGAAAAGTCCGTCGAGTACCCCTATTATGTATTCATGAAGTTATTAAATTGTATGGTTTAAACATGGCTAAATACACTGTATAGTTTTCTACCAAAGGATATCAATATACATGACTAAATCTGAAAATGTAGGCTATTTTCATCAGATTCCCCTATTGGTTTTAACTTTCCAGCTCCCACTCATTTCGATTAACAAAACCGCGCGTTGGTAACCCATTGATGCGAACTGAAAACGTACAAGTTGTCGGTAACCTCGGATTCAAAGGCCATTAGCGGTCCATTTGTCCCGTTTACCCGCAGCACAAATGGCACAAATTTCAGAGTAATCAATCGCAACTGCCTAGCCTACATTCGACTTGATCATTTTTACTTGGCTATTCGCCGAAGCCCGCAGCAGAAGCCGTCATGATGAGGATCCCAAATGGGTTTGGGGCTGGGTTTTAGAACCCTTCCAAGTGTGCCGCTCTTGCTTAAATAAAGCATTTTGAACAGGCTCACTCGTGTTTGTTATTGCACTTGTTCGACTTCGATCCTGTCAATGGCATCGAAGAAATTGACATTTGAAACGGTGCATCTCGGGATAACAGATGGCTGTAGCCATATCATAGGAACCCTCCAAATCCTGCAATTAATTTATCTTCAAGGACCACTCTTCACGCATGCAGATGTTGATTTGTTCGCTCTTTCCAATGAAGTTTTCTGATGGACAAGGTTAGGACTAAGTGACAGGAGAGACAGGGATCGAAGGCCAGCTCTATCGAGCGCCGTAAACCCATATATATCCGACAGCTTGCGCAATTTCAACTCGAAATTAAGTCCATATTTGGTCTTTGGAAGGCATTCTCAGATCCAGCAAACTTTGCGCGCATTGAGATTCCAGAGTTGCGAGGATGCAATTTCGAATCTGTTGGAGATTGGTTCCAGATTGGAAAACTCGACAAAAATTCCTGAAATTCAGGCACAAGTTTAATCCTACCAGTTTTCAAGCAAATACCTCTTGGTATATAATGCTTCTTGTCCAGAGAAAACTAAAGTGGTTGGGAGTTGCTTCGAAATCTGATTTATGGTACAAAATCAATCATTTGCTTATAAAACAAGATTCGTTTTGTTTTTGTTATTATAGCCTTTGTAAAAAAGCTGTAAATGGACATATATGGACAAGGGTGGAATCTTTATTATAAATTCGTAACTTTTTTATTTTGCATTCAAAGTGAATCCAATTTTTACATTTAAAAACAAACTTCAAATTATTGTCAAATTTCAATTTTTTTAAATTTAAATATAGCACACAACGTGTTTCTTTCAAAGCACTACTTGATGCTCCAAGAAATACAATATACAAAAAAACTGCACTGTAATGTGCTAGAGAATAATACACGCAGCTTAAATTTCTCAATAGTCCTATAAATTATTAAAATGTGAATTTTTCATATTCATCGTACGCGAATATCAAATTTCTCAAATAAAAGCAATTTGCATAAAAAATAACGTTCGACCACTGACCACCGCATTGGCTAGTTGCCAGTGTAGTTTCGAAGAAAAATGACCGAAGTGTTGACAGTTACATTGTGCATGTCTACAATAGATAATTTATCATTTTTTTTAAATGAAGGCATCAGGGCTCAATAATCAGCACATCTGGACAATGCTCAAACTGGGTTGTCATGCGCTTACACATTAGAAACATATTAAACAGATTCGTCCGCAAAACCAATAATCAGCATGCATTCTAGATCACTAATTACTGGTCAGCAGCTGGCCATTTCATTTGCAAATATCAAACTATGGTCTCCGATTCCAAGGAGAATGAGTGTTTTCAACGTGGTATGGAAACCTGGTTAGAAAAACATCATACATATGGGTTATGTATGACTAATTAATTCTATATATACCTAGACCAGAAATTAGACAAATTTTAAAAAAATCTGAAAAAATGGCATGGAATTGGTAGCGAGGTGGGTGCTTTAAAATTTATAGGATGATCCTTTGTATGTTCCAACAATTTTTTTGGACACCCTACTTTTCAAACTAAATAATGGACACCATGTGGACAGTAAGGGGGTGGGGAGAAAGTCAATTTTTGAAGGAATTTCGGGGACGTCCTATTTTGAATGCATGGGAAGAAAGGATCACTGATTTGGAAGAATTCTATATATAGTCAGTCACATGATGTATGTCACTGATACTAGATTTTTAGAAAACGTTGTGAATACATTTAGAAAATATTAGTTAGGATTAATAACATACCTAGTGCAGCATTTTTTTGGAAAATTTTTCTAAACATGTAACGATATCTAATCAGGAATCAAATCTTACTTTAAAAAAAAAATCAAATATAATGTTAATACTGTTTAGTATTTTCAATATATATAAAATTTTATCTACAATTTCAAGATAACTAAATATTGAAGTTGATAACATGCTCGAATGATTTACTACGACCCCACGATATTATAAGAACATCATGGGAAATTAAATAAAATCCATTAGTAGTAGTATTTTTGGAAGCAAAAATTCCTTTTTTTTCTTTTTTTTTTTAAGAAATAAGGTAATCTAAGCTGGTATTGCATGGGTATACAATGCTCACAGGTATTGAAATTGCCTAGACAAGCTCTCCTTTAAGCAAGTAAGCCTCCCACCGGTGCGAGTCTGCATATTATCCTCATAAAACTCATTTAAACTCCAAAATAATGTCAACGTCAATTTCGATATGGCTTTCCCCGCCGCCCTTCCGACCATCATCTGTTATATGGAAATGCATTTCATTACAATAAACGTCATTCATATATGCAAAAGACATCCATGTATAAAAGATTAGCTTCGGTTTTGCTGGAATTTTATAACGCAAATAATGGATTTTAATTAATTCAAGTACATGTTCGTATACGAGAGAAGATGGCTAAGAACTCAATATTAGGTCTAACCTAAGATTTGGCTGCTATGCATAGAAATATACGAATATGCTATTTGCCTAAGTTATGAAAAAATTAGCTTCTACGGCTAAATAAACGCTGTCTATTATGAAAGCAATTAGACAAAAGAAACTTGAGCTTTTTTAATTTTTGGCTAATTTTATATGCTTAAAATTGACAAAAAAACAGGTTTTATTAAAAATGGATTTGGTTAATTGCAAACACAAAGGTAAAAAGCTATAAAATATTGACATGTTTTTAATTGACCAAGTATAGTATATAACCATGGAAGGACTTTTAATGGACCATATAGTATATGATCATGTATGGACCTTTTCAAGATCCAGTAAGATTCATATAAGTGAGGAATGGTGTACAATCAAGTTTGAACTATATTTGAAAACACAACATGTGCCCATACATGCAATACCATACAAAGGGCCAGATGGAGTCTACTGTCTCCATATATGGATTGCATAAGCCAGAAATGGTGTATACATTAAGTCAACTTGAAACTTATATAATTGAGAATATTGAATAATTTTGAGTAACGAATACAAGAGTACCGAGTACAAGAGTATAACCTAAGTATAAGAAAGTAATAAGAAGATAGTGTTACCAGGTTCTACAGGTCTCAGCCCGTCTCGTCATTTTTAATAAGTGTGGTGTTATTTCTTGATAATGTTTGTTAGTGCACAAGGTAGCATCCCAGTCCTTGTTATGTTACGAATACCTTCAGTTGACCCTCTCTGGAGATGCTAAACCTGACATTCATATGACAATGTTTGTAAGTCGATTGGGGATCTGCTCTGACGAGCAAGTGGTTGTCATATTCAAGATAGTTGGAGGTGTACTTTACTCGTACTATGGATTATGATTCCACTTCAATCGTACTCGGTACTCCTACTCATGAGTACAATTTGCCAAACTCTGGTAGCTTTACAAGCTGTAATATACAGCGTTTAGAATAAGTCCTGTTCATCCAGGTTATTTAAAAAAAATCCTAACTCGTATAGTGTAAATAAGAGACGTCGCATTTTATGGTAATTTTCAATATTTTTTCAAAGCAATTTTACCATAATTAATCTTAATAAAGCCCACGGATTAACAACTGCAAATCATATTTTGTTACCCTAAATATTATCTACCGCGAAATCGATAGTCATGGATGACATTGAAGTGCTCTAGAGTTCTCTAGCATAAGCTTTTAACATTAAGAGTATCGTATCATATTAAGCAAGTGTTATAAAGCAAGATTCCTTATTGATTTCGTAGACTTCATGACGTTTAATCGATCAACAACTTCGCACTTTCAGAATCTATATTGAGAGAGTTGCCCCAGACGTTTCAGCTTCTCACAATATTTCTAAAGTTACCCATAAATGCTTCCAAAATCTTCAAAGTTCCCTTTCCCCCTCCCCCTTCAATTGTATTTCATGCTAAACTGAGCATGCGCAAATAAAATTTCGTATTATTTTCAAGTATTGCCAACTTGGAGCTCAGATATTGCAATTTGTGCCGAGTGCCCTGCTAGATTACAACCATGTTGGATTTTGCATAATCGAGTAAATATTTGCAGATCTAAAAACGCTATACAGAGCATATAGGAAAAGTAGGTAATCTAGTTTGGAAACATTATTTAATTCTTAGAATACTATGGCAGTGCTTTATCTTCTATCCTGGCATCTCATCTAACTAAATTACTTCTTTTTTTTACATGAAAATGCTTTTATGCACATGAAGTCTATTTTAAGGATGTATCGCAATTGATTCGTTTTATCTTACATGAAAAAAAAGGCTTTCTTAGATTCTGTTTTCAACACTAAAGAGACAACTTTGGATTCTTTCTTTGTTATTTAGGCTTCTCAAAGCTTGCCACAAAGCATAATTAGTTTTTTCTGCAGGATTGAATTAATTTAGCAGATTAAACGCTTTTACAAAATCGCTTATCAGGGGAATGTATTAGATTGAATTCATTACTTTCATTTGGTTTGATAATTTTATAAAAAATTAATTACTCACATAAGAAACACTGTCAATTATAGAACGCACAAATGCATTTCTGTGCATGCTACCAAATTTATGTAGTGTTATGTGGCGAACTCGTCCACACGTCTACAAAGTGCACACAAATAACAATACAAAAAAAACCAAATAAATAACATTTAGAATGTTTTTTGTTCTACTATACATTTTAGACGTTCTCCTTTTCAGTGCAATCCTAAGGTATTTTATATTTGTTAATAAAAAACGTGCTAAAATTATTGCTGTGCCAAATGGCAAACAACTTTTTGCTCTCCTATAAAAGTAAGATAAACAACGTTCTGAAAGGTGCAATTATGTCTCAGTATTAGAAAAGAAAAGAGCAATGTCATTTTTTTCCCCACAACAACACAAAAGGGTTGTTTAATCAAGCCAACGCTGGCTAGAACAGTCTTATAAATTACATGTCTTTTAGCCCAATGTTTCAGACACTGCGTTTATAAGGTACTGAAGCAAAGATAAAGTACAACACCATGCATTTCTGCAACGTGTCCAATCCTTACTTCTTCTTTATGTCATTTTCGAAGCAAAAATCAACAATTTAAGCTATCGATTGGTTAACTGCATCTCTTTCTTGGTCAAAACGCCACGAACTCTAGCATTATTAATATTGCACGTCTGAAGTCACCAGACCATTCTTCAGGGCAATGTCAATTTAGATGCTAGTCAACTACACTTCATGAAATTCAGGAAACGTATGCCTTTTAATGACTATAAAGTCTGTATGTTCAGCATACAGATTCCACCTGTTAAGAAATTCTACCTTTTAAGCATTTATGGATGTGCAGCTGTAATACCAAGAAGGTAACACGCAGTGATCAAATAATACCCATACATGACTATAAAGTAGTATACTACTTATAAAAGTGGAAATATAGCTATACAGGTAAATGCCATATATACCAGTAGATTTTGCACTCGTGTATCAACTAGAGCCAGTCTGACAAGAGTATAACATTTTCTTAGAGCAATCTCTCTAATTTTGTTTGATAAACATGTTAGAAGTGCTAATAAAAATAACAATTTAGAATCCTGTCAATGGAGAATGTTTCCTGAATAGCCGCTTTAATCCATATTAAATCGTTTTTGTGGCACTCCAACTCTACATTGCATACCTAGTGGCCCACGTGTTTAAAGTAATTCATTTGAGTGCTTGTAGTAGATGTTGCTATCAAAGTTTACTGCTACCTTGCAAGCGAGTGCATCCTTGAATACCATGAAATGGATGCAAATTTAATAAAACTATTTATACAATTCCCTCCCAATGGTACTAAAACTTATTAATAATAAATTGTTTCTATTTCATAATTTAGATTAAGCAATTCCATATATGCCCAGTTAAGTACTCTGGCATCGTGAATTCAATTGTTTTTAGGGCAAACATCATGGATAGTTTCGAAAAACGCTATGAGAACCTCAGGATAATTATTCTTTATTAATGCTGATCCACGATATTTACCTTTAATTAAATAGCTTAATGTACAGCATCCACAGGGACAAAAACTAATAGAAATCTTCAACAAAAAATATCCAGACATGTTTTTTTGTTTATAGAATACGTGTACGTATTAGATTAAATGATTAAATACAACTTGAAAACTTTCAAACAAATATATAGAAAGTAACTAAAAACTATGCAAAGAAAAGCAGCGACTATGACATTGGAATAGGTTTTATTATGATATTTATTTATAACAGCAGTAGACATCACATTTAAAGGGGAAAAACTATGACATTTAATTATGTTATTGTTATTTTTTGTCGTATCTACAAATTGTTGAAACTTTCTAGACTAATGCTTTCATTTTCAAAAAAATCGCTTTATACGCTGGCTTCTATCACTTGCAAGTATTTAAACACCCGCAAAATGGAGCGCGTTGCAATTTTTTGGTTGCCGCGATTAAAAAATCACCAGTGCACGAGGTTTCTTGCAAATAATGCATTCCATTTTGATGATTTAAAGTTTCCTAAAAAATCGCAAGTGCGCGGCTAGCGTTAGGTACGCACTGGCGATTAAATAGTTGCTGTAAACTTGCGGTATTGGCACGCTTATATTTTCACTGTCAACTATTTAATCACCCAAAGAATGGTGTGAGTTTCAATTTTTTAGTTGCTCTGATTTTATAAAGTCACCTGTGCACCGAGATTCAATTGCAATTGCCGCATTCTATTTTGGTGATTAAAAAGTTGCCTAGAAATAGTGTCCAGTGCGTGGCTAGTCTTAGACACGCTTTGGCGTTTAAATAGTTGCTGTAAACTTGCAGTATAACATGGATTTCATCGAAACTAAGCGATAAATCAACCAAAAGTTACGTAGTCTAGTGCACACTTAGCCTAAAATCCAAAATACTAACACCAATTGCCAGGTGGGCTGAGTTCCACAATGCATGTGCACTTACTATACTTTCTCTTTCCTTCCATTGGAATTATTTTCAGTGAGCAGCACCTCGACACCGACTGTTGCCAGCGCCACCTGCTATCATTTTTTGACTAAGTTGCCAAACAAAGAGCAGTGGGAGAAGAGGGACCTTGGTTTGATGAAACGCCAGTCCATACCGTGGGCACCGGCTATGAATAAAGTTCAGTCTGGCGTCGACAGCAAACATATTTACACCGCGTCGCGCATCCAACCAAACAACACGATCAGTTTTTGTACACGAGGTTTTTTTATTATTTATATCTTCACAATTTTTTATTTCCTCCAACACATTTCTGCCGATTTACAGCACCGAATTCGTCCTACGAAGAAGAGCCTCAAATTGTCACCATCTGCCCTGTAATACATCAGGTCCGCCATCTCCATTTAGCACAGTCCAGTGCCTTGGAAAATATAATGGGAACAAAAGCCTAGCATTTCGCTTTTACAACAACACTAATATCGGAGCGAATTTTCACCAGCTGAATCACACGCTTTTTCGAGCATTCCGTAACTTGCGTACCAGATCCTGCACAAAGTCTGCGACAGGAGAAAAAAAAATGTTCGAGGCCCCAGAAGGAAAACATGCTGATGCCCATTTGCTATTCTCACGGAGCTTGAAGCGCATTATTGTCGACGTTAATACGATACACGGGGACGAAAAATACAGAAATCGTGTTGCATTTGGTCATCACTATGCAATGCACACGTGCCGCTTTGAAACTGCACAGAGCAATTGTGCAACTGCCATGTCTACAATATGTGCTTAAGCCTACATGACTATTCACATCCATTGTTGGGCTTCGAACAAATGCAAAAGAATCCCGGGAGGAACAGTTCAATATTCACTTGTATGTGCCACATATAATGTTTATCCCTTGAATGGTAACATGCAGTCATTTCGGATTCATATGTGTGTACCACCAGAATTCCTCACCATCCCACTTTTTTTCTTAAATCTTCTAGTTATGAAAAATCTTGTAAATAGTTTTAAATAGAACGCCATGTATGCTCTATCCACACATGTTGTTAGATTTTAACTACGAACATTTGTTGAAGTAAATCCAAACATAATAACTTCGAACTCGTAACACATAAGACAAAATAATCAAAAAGTCGTGCATTTTCGTTTATAATTCGAAAAACAGATGTCGTACAAAAAAACAGAAATAACCATTTTAAAGAGCAGGAAATTATGGTTTTAGGTCACTACATGGCGCTAAAATTCATGCAGAATTTCGAACAAACTATCAAAAACAAAATGGCGCCTCACTATATGAAAAAAAGTGAAATGTTAGGAGTTTATGGTGACATGTGTTTCACAAAGTACGGTACAGAGGTGGTGTTTAAACTTTAAGAAAGGACGCGAAACTGTAACTGAAAAAAATAGAAGTGGTCGTCCGAAAACGTCAATTTGTGGCAATAGCTGCACAGCCAACATAACGCATTTGACGAGAGGGGTATAAACAATCTCATCAAACGTGAGGATAAATGTGTCAACAAACTCAAATCCTACATTGAAAATTGCAAATATCCTGTTCTTTAAAATGGCTATTGCAGTTTTTCTGTACGGCATCTGGTTTTCGAATAATAAACCAATATGAAACACATTTTGACCGTTCCTCGTGTATTGAAGATTCATTGTTGAATTTTGGAGAAAAAAAATGCAAAAGAATCCCGGAAGAAAAAACCCTATATTGACAAATTGATTATGCATAGACTTGCAGTTACCACACATGTACGTTTTAGTCGTATACTTACAGTTAACCCTATATGGGTCACCTAAGCCAGGAATGGTGTATGCACTGGCAATGTTGTTCTTCAAAGGGTTATGCGATCACTTATGGTCATATAAACCGGCATGCTTTGGTATTTATAGCCAAAATGCGCTTTATATGGTCATAAATGACATATTTCCCATATATGCCCATCATTAAACTATCATTTACAGATAAGTTTCTGAAATAAACATGTTGTGGTATGTCAGTTTTTACAAGTTGTTGAAACAAAGTATTCTACAGATTTTATACCATGAGCATTTTTCATGATGATATATAATTTGGAGTAACCTACCATCACGGGAATAAGAACTATAATGTCAGATACTTTAACCCTTGTATTATGTCATTAAATTTGCAATTATAACTGCAGGGAGCAATTATATACCCTCTTAAATTTTAAAAGCATATGGAAAATTGGCAAGCATGCGCAGAAATCCCTTATAAAGGGAAACCAGAAAAAAAATGTATAAATATATCAGGAAACGTTAAAAGCGAAAATGAGGAAAAATATGGCGTTTGAAATTGCTTTATGCAGGCGTACCATTACCCATGCATGAAATTGCTTTTTTTTTTCATAATTTTTTTGGGGGGAAACTAGGCAACCCCTAAGGAATATCCGTTGTAGGTATACTTTTTTTGCCAAGCAATTTATCTAAACGAGCAAGTTTCGTTTACAAGATTGCGCATTGTGTTGCTTTTTTTTACAGTTTACAAAAAGTCAAACAATCTCTATTCTTAATTTAGTAATAATTAAACTTAATTTTAAAAGTCTAATCCACTTATAATGAAATGCTATTTAATTCTACATGGAATAGCTTATTAACATGCGTGTGTCATCTATAGACAATCATGGCCATATTAAATTACCATTTATAATTTAATCATCTATGAACCAAATTAACTATTTTGAGATATGCTCATGTTTTCAGAGTAAACTATGGCAATAAACACGAATGAACATGTATTGGATTTTATTGGATCCCAAACGTTCTTGAATTTTTAAAAATCTCGGGAAAGTCGACAATTATGCCTAAGTTTGTGTTAAACACTAATTTTATACTGGAATTTCCCTTCGAAGTCAGGAAATTTCCGTTAATCAGAAAAATCTGGAAACATGTCGTGGAATTGGCAGCGAGATGGGTGCTTGGAAATTTATAGGATGGGCCTTTGTTTGTTCCTACAAATTTTTTGGACACCCTACTTTAAAAAGACAAGGTCTATGAAGGAGGGGTCTGGGGTACATAGGGGTCAATTTTTGAAGGAATTTCGGAGAGGTCCTTTTTGAATGGCCCCTACGTGATATATATTTAAGCTTTTTCAATAGCCATATGGAAGCATATTTTCAGATTTCGGGTTACCATATATGTACATGTGTCGCATTTGCCATGAATGATGTAGGTTATACATGTACAGGGTGGGCAAATAAAAAGTAAGCCAACACGCCAATCCACATATACTGTAGAACATATATCCATATACATGGCTCGTGTTGCTCAAAAGCAGAATCTAGCATAAAGGCTGACAAAACAACGAAACAAAAAGCATAAAAGTGATTCCATTTGTGAAATCTTATCCATAAAAATGAGCCCGTTTAAAAATGGAAATAAAAATCGATTGTTCACTAAAGTCCCCGAAGACATAAATTCGAATTTATTTTTCTGACAATTCGGAAATGTAGTTTGAGGCCCTTCAAACCTCATAAATATTGTTCACTCGCTGCTTACTGTTTGGTTTCTCAATCCAGTCCGGGCTTGTTTTTCAATCCACTTACAAGAACATTTCTTTTTCATAGCAGCGTGTATGCCTGCCTGCAGCAGGATTTGAATTGTGTCATAACTTATTTCTTTAATCTTTTTTTTTCTTTCTATATTTTTGAATTTCATTTTGATGAAGACGACAGCAAATGCCCCAACTCCTAAAATTAATATTCTTTTTTGAAATGCTTTATTTAAATAATGCTTATAAAAAAGCAATGAAACAAAGGTCTTCAACAACATGTTTTTTTGCATACATCGCCACTTGACACATTTCAATTCGTATATATTGTTATGCTGAAGTAGGGTTCCCCCAGTAATGACATTTTCAACTTTGTTGACTTTTCCAGTTTTTAAAGCAATATAAACCAAAGTACATGTTTGCCATATGACTTATTGTTGCCAATGCATAATCATACGTATATGTTCCATGTATAACTTTTCCGAAATACCATGTACCATACCCGATGTACAATTCTCTATCTAGGGCATGTCCATGGCCACATCGATATACACATATCGGCATGGACACATCGATATACACATATCGACATTTACATATCGTTATGCACATAGTATCTACATTACATCGATATACACACATCGACAGGGTCATATCGATGTTCATATATTATATATATGACGAAACAAGTAGATATCCCATCCCATGCAATTCCCACGGAAAAAATATTAGATTACCAATTAAGACATATAGCGAATGCAATTATAGCAAATCGTTTTATTTATATTTGATGCCAAATGTTTTGTTAAATAAAAATGCCAATTAAATGGCTGTATAAAATCTCCATATATAAAGTAGGGATATATATTTCTCAATTAAAGTCAGCCAAACTAACTTAACATCATGCGTCATAGTTTATCCTGAAAAACGACAACGAAATCATAAAATATCATGTCGCACGTCCTCATTTAATCCCACATATCATTGCATTTAAGTTTGCTAAAGTTCACAAAATCAAAAGGTTAGTAGCAAGTGAACGTCCGGTTGATCATAGTATATGTCCAGGTGTGTCCAATTGGGCATAGGCAATTAAATAAAAAGTCATACAGTAAATGGGCCATATAGATGAGAGCTCAAAAGCCAAGTACAGGCATTCTTAACCTATTGAACGCTCAGCAGCGCCACCTACAGTGCCGGCAGCAAAGCATCCTACTGAATTACCCACTCGAGTCCGGGCAATTAAAATTAATTATTTCCCGTTTCGAAACCGATTAAAGCTCTCATATCTGCGCTTATTAAGGGGTCGACAAAAGGTCGCGATGCTCCTAAAAATATTCGAAAATCTCGGCGAAATCCGCTTCGGAAATTAATAAAAGCGTGCCGTGAGGTATCTGGACGCGTAAAGTGCACGTCCCGAGAGAGGGCGGAAAATGACGTTCATGGACGGCAATAAAATCGAAATGAAGGCGAGCAACGATAAGGATAGCGCACAAAGCTACGGTTATTAGGCGAAATTCAACAACGGCAATTACTTACAGGCAGCGCAGGACGCAAGATTACTCGCAAAATCCAACAAACCCACTTCGAGCGCAAATAGAATTAGGAGACAACGGAATCATTAAAACTTTAAAGGCGCCCTTAGGAAGCCGTCAACAATTATTTCGCCTAATTTTCCATAGTGGAAAGCCAAACGCAAAAGCTATCGTAGAAACCAATTGCCGCAGTTTGCTCGTAGGGACTCGATCTCTACCAAATTTCTGCTACAATTACGCTGCGATTTTTCGACAAAACTCTTTAAGTGGCTTCGTCGGGCTGAAAAATAGTGCGCCAATTAAGCTGGGCCTAACAAGAGCCTCAAATACCTGACGACTAAATGGACACTCCACTGAATATGACTGACAGTTTGCAAACACGCGATACACGAACAAAATTCACAAAATACCATTAGAAGTGTATCACCTCAACGATGTGCATTTTGCCTAGTCACCAGTACACTGTTACCGCCTCTCCCTATACAACTAACCCTGCCAAAAATGAACTTAAAAAAAGCTTAAGTTATTCTGTAGTTTTTTTTTTTTTTGCATACATTTCGTCCAAACTGCAGTTTTTTTGCAGTTTCACTTCAAAAGTTGAGTTTTTCTTAAGTTCATTTTTGGTGCACACGAATAAAAAAGCTACACATCTTGATAAACCAGCCTGCAAACACACAAAGCATGGACGCTTACAGTGTTTGCTCGCAATTAGGGGCAGTAGAATAATTATTGTTTGCAAAGGTGCAAAACAAACGTTTTTAGTAATTCCCCATCTAAGAGGCAACCAGCAAAGGATAGTCCCAAAATTCCGCAGAATATGTATACACCTAAACCTCCTCTCGATTTGTGTCAGGTCACAACTGCATTGTCATCTCCTGTATCCCTACCAACATCCACTCATTTTATAAATCCTGACTCAATAAGTTATTGGCCAAACGATGGCAACCAAAAAGGACAACAAAGAATAAAAAGGCTTAACATAGCATCGAAATTAATTTTATTCATTTATTTGTATGCAGTTCTCGATAACTTTACCCAAATGAGTAAAAATTATAACTAAAGTTTTAATTATAATTAGTAGAAGGTACTCTCGAATGCTTTTCAGGTAAGCTGCACCTATTCGTACACAAAAGACCCAGTGGAATAGTTGATTTTTCAGTGTTTGAACAGACAATGCATGTTTAATTGTTTAAGTCGCGCACTTGTTCAACGAACAATTAACCGGCGCATTGGATTCCCAAATTGATTCCAATAATTGAGCTGAAGGGGCTCGAGTTCGCCGCCCTTAAGTGTTTCTGGCAACGTAATAGAACTAGAATTAACGTGGATGCTAGAGCTTAAACTGTGTTGAGGATTTAACATGATTAAGGCAATTGTGAGGAATGGACTGGTAAGACGACGTTAGTAATTTAAATCACTAATTAAGGTCGGAAAAACAAACCAGAAATTGCATACAAACGACATGCTTTTAGTAACTTGGCCATACACAGACATAGGCGCATACTGGATTATATACATGTTCAAATAAGTCAAATTTCTGATCTAGACATACATGTATATATACATATATGTATAGTTTTTTTCAAATAGGGTATTCAAGAAGAACTGAAAAATAGGATATTGGAAAGAAAATTGAGGCTCAAATTCTACTAGTCCCATCAAGAATTGGGGTTTATTCCAAACAATATACATATATCCAACGCCCATCAAATAAAATACAAGCTGTTTTTGCCTTCCCCCTGTACATCATGCTAATTAAATGGTTTCTAGAAAACAGTGGACCGATTATATGTATGGTCAGATAGTGTATCTTAAACACGACACTACGTTTAATACTGAAATGCTACAAAATTGAATTTTATGTGATGGACATAAAAAACAGGTTTCGACTTTCAGGATGGCCAAGGGTTTGAGGTGTACCTTAGTGAAGGACATCACAGACTTTTCCTAGATTTCTCTTAATTACTCCCAAGTTGGTCGTTTTAGCAAGCCAAGATGAAAAGGATCGCGTCAAAATTGGGGAATAAATCGCGGTGGAAGGCATTTAATGCCTCTCGGCATTACACAAGTGTGTATATTACATGGAGGGTATCCAATGGTGGGTTAGTCTCCATCTCCCATCGGTTTCTTCTTCGTTTCAGTCTAGGTATCCACATCCTTCCCTTACAAATCCCTTGTTTAGCTCCCGTTAATGCTGAACAAGATTCATTTTCATCACTACCTCACGCCACGGCTTATTACATTCGTATTTTTCCCCCTCGATTTCTAATTTCTTCACATTTGTCAGATTTCAAAGCCTTCTTTCTATTTCCAGCTCGAAGCTAAATGTGCAGCTGGCTGTAAAAACATGTATGTTGGATGTTACCTAGGCGGAAAAAAAGCCATATTTGGAAATAATCATGGTACATGTATGGCTAAACCAGGAATTGGTCAAAGCTCTGCATACATTACTGAACATTTATGCAGTTTGAAACCCAGCCCACCCTGGTGGAAAAAACAATAGAGATTTCTATTGTTTTTTATTAATATCCATAGAAAATTTCTATTGGTTTTATCGGTTTCAATTGTTTTCTATGGTTTTCTAATGTTTTGTCAATACAGCTAAACTATAGAAGCCAATAGAAATCAATTAAAATCAATAGTGTCCAAATAACAATAGAAACCAATAGAAATCTTTATTGGTTTCTATTGTTTTTTTCACCAGGGCACCTTACAATTGGAATTAGTTTTTTTTTTGGATTCTTTTGGTATTTTAAAATTGATGATATATATGAACATGAATATTATTCCTCGCTTATGTGGTCAATACATGGCTATTAAAAAGCATGCATAGTAATAACATGATTATGGCCAATCAAAAGTGAAATATGATCCATACATGGCCTTTCAAAGTTCAAATGGCCAATCGATGGTGAAATATGGCGAATCAGTGATGTAATATGGTGAATCAACAGTGTAAAATGGTGAATCAATGGAGTAATATGATCCCTATACTGTATGTGTATACAGTATGTTAAAAATAAATTTGAATGCAGTATATAATCCATACATGGCTATATATATGCATATGGTTAAATTTAAAGGCACTTACAAATCCATAGACTGCTTTTACACCAGGCTTGGATCTGCAAGGAAAATGTTATCTTCGTTTATCGATGCCTAAATTGAAAGCCGTGTAGACATCTGATCCAAGTCAAATCGTTGCCAATCCAGCTAAGAAGGCATTTATCTGTGAAAGGTATCTTTATGTTATTGAATTAAAACATGGCAACGTGGGATATGCACCATTCCAGAGGAAGGCCTATACACAGCTTTTCGAGTCGCTGTGTCTCAATGTGATTGATTCGTCTTAACCGGCAAGAGCTTCCTTTATGAAGATGCAGGCTGTCAGCCCCGGCTTCTTTTAATTACTCAGGGGCGCATTTAATTACGCTATCAGGCTTTTGGTAGACACCGCGCTCTCTTTACGCCTGCATTTTTCATAACCTAATACGCACGTTGCAGGAAGAATGCATTTGTTATTACTTAGTAGTCCACGGAATGATGTGGCTTGCATGCATTAAGTAAGAAAACGAGACAAGCTGAAGCAGCACCAAGAAAAGGCGGAGAGGCAATGGATACAATAGTGGAATCAATGCAGAATGCACAAGTACTTGATTCAGTGTTTTTCAAGCGGTGTGCCATGAAGTTTTTGTGTGTGTGTGCCGCGCACAGTAAAAAGTCTTACATTTTAAGACAAGTGTTATATTTGTTGATTTTTTAACTTTGGTATATATTTCTGAAACTAAGGGTAAACACCAATGCCAGGAGTTGAGCCTTCATCAGCTCTCTGGAAATTTATCGCCGGCATCAGCACAAGTTTTATGACTGAGACACATTTAAAAGCAGTTACGATTCTTTAAATGTCATTATAACATTTGAAATTCACTTAAAGTTACAATACATCCTTAGAAGAAAAAAAAAAAAAATATGTAAAACGTCATGAAAAATGTGTAATTGGAGATTGGATTATGCCAACATGCTGTATACATGCAAGACATTCATACTTTCGATACAGCATATTGAGTTTAAAAGGAAATAATGCTATTTTTATAAATCTAAAATATTTTTCATGATAGCATACAATTTCACAAATACAAAGTTACTCAAAAACAAAGTTACTCAATATACAAAGTTACTCTTTGCGACAGCCCTGCCAGACCTGTTTTGGAAAAGGGCGTATACATCCACAACTCATTCATATTCGCAATAATAACTTTTCTAGAAAAAGTATGTAGGCTATAAATGCATCTACCCAAGTTTGTACATATTTGTAAAGAGTTTTAATCAAAACCGAACATGGACCAGCTATTTTCAACACAAAGTCCCCACGCCACGAAATATTCCTAAATCTGTTCAATTAGATTTGCATCATTAATGTGAAAAATTGGTGGGGTTGTCAACATATTACTGTATATTCTACACGAAAATGCATCCACATGTTTCGTTAGGCTAGTGCTGTATAGATCCAATCAAACCCATAACATAGAAGCGGGGGTAAGGAAATGTGACTTCGTAAATCACGTTCAATTTTCATATTTGTGACAGTCGTCCAATTGGCTTATACGGGTTCAATTTACGATGACAAATTGAAAATCACGACAATCCAAACGTCAGAAATTCGCCAAGCACAATGAAGCTCGATTAACTTAACGTCAGTTGACTGACACCTGACTAGATGATAAATTACCACGCAGCATGCCCAATGCGTGACATGGGAATATGCTCGAAATAGGCTAAATTATAACAGTGTCAAAACATGCATGGAAAGCATCCTCAATTTGCTCCCACTATGTCAAAAGAGGATTTTTGAAGATTGTGTATGAGAATCCGGTTGGATCCCAACAGTTGAGGATCCAACCTCTGGAGTGTTTTAAGGAGGGGAAATTTGGGAACAAGATTGTGGAATACACATTTCTTAAGAAGCATTTCCCTGTATTTGCCAAATTCGCATTTTGCGCACAAACACACTATTACGATGCCAACAATGTATTTAAATTCTGAAAAACTCCGCGTGGTCCCATTAAGCCAGTTCGGGCATGTATCGATTGAAGAAAACGTAGTCGATAATGTAAATATCGTCGAATTACAGGCATTAAACTAGAAAAGTAGGTAAATAAAATGATCCCATATCGCCGCAGAAAATATTCTCAGTTCGCCCAATGTACGTATAAAGGTCGGCTGGAAATACGAATAAAGAAGAAAAGGATATGAAACTCCTTTTTATTGGTAATTTCATTGAAACCTCAAAACAGCGATTCCCAGTTGAATGGCAATCGATATGTTGCTCGATAATCTGAAAATATTAGTATACATCTAGCCTTAAAACTGAATCAAGTTATGCATATTTTGCGGAGTTACGCATCCCTTCTGGACAAATAAGAGTCATCCAGGTTACTCAAACCTCTTAGTTTGCTATCAAAGTATCCAGTTTGACATGTTGCTGTTGCCCTTAAGCTTGTTCTTTTCCATCTTTTAAAGCTAATGGTACACTAAACTTAGTCCTAAAATTCTCACAGCACACTGGTCGAAAAGCGCTGGAATATCCGGCCATGACATTTTGGGAGAAATTTCATAAAATACAGAATTTATCTACGATTTGTGCTCTCATAATTACAAGTACCCGGGGTGAAATTATATGTATGGGCATGTGTGGGTCATGTATGAGCCATATTTGGTCTTTGATGGGTCATATATGTACCATATTTGACAAACGATGGGCGATATGTCACTTAATTATCAATTTGTCATCTATTAGCCATACATAGCCATGTAAGGACCATAATTGACCCTTGATGGGACACATATATATATATATATATATCCATTTATGAGTCTTTATTGGCCCTTCATTGGCCAAATATGAACCATATTTGACAAATGATGGGCGATATTTGTTCAGACGAGTCAAAATTCTGGTCTAACCATACTTGGAATTAGCCATATACGGCCATACATGGCTTATATTTGTTTTTTCCACCCGAATTTTTAATTTTATATTTGATTAAATTATTAACCTCTGCGAATGGCATTTCGCCTATACACCAATAAAAACGGATCCTATGGCATTTGTATGGTATTATATGAAAATAAATGATTCGTTATAAAGTATTTCACACGGCCAATTTTCCAGGAACTATCTATGCATATTTGCATTGAATTCATTTTGATGCAACATGAAAATGTGGTGTATTGTTCCAAATATCTAAAACTATAGAAAGGTTGAATGAGCAACTATTTTAATTATTACATCGGCTACTTTTGTTGTATTTCAATATAGCACACAGTTGATGACATCTGTTGAAATTACCAAAATTATAATCCATAATATCACCTCGCTAATGATGTAGCGATTGGTTTAGAATAATTTGAGATTTCCAATATGTACTAGCACTAGTTGCCCATGGTGAACACATTCGACCGTACCCTTAAAGAGAAACAAATGGAACATTGAACCAAAGTTAGAATTTTTGATGACATCCGTCTCCATTCAAACTACATGCATGTATATATGATAGCAAATTTAATCTGATAAAGAATTCTATTATCCTGTGACTCATCGAATTTCCATTTATTATTAACATGGTGTTTGCCTCAATAGGTTTCGAAACTGCCCCTAAGGATCAATGTCATCCTGGAGCATCAATATTTCTGTGCACGATGGGGTTCAAGGAAGGAATTAATGAATACATTTTAACGAGAAATTGGATCCTTAAAAAACCCCATACTATCATTAAATAGACAACCTGCAGGCAAAATGCATGATTAAATTTAAATCCATCATTCGGGCAACTCTCTTAAAGAAAACATAAGAGCGGTGTTTTTCAAACCGGGGTGCCTCGGGAGTTTACCAGTGTTTACTTTCTATATACTAATTGTACATAGAAAACAAAACTGCCCGTCTTTGATAACATTTTTTACAAACTACTTTTTAGTTATTTCCTGGCGAAAAATCGAAAATCCCTTAAAGTAACAAAAATTGTGGTGTGACAAATCCAGCACCATCTCGCGTGCTGTGCATTGAAAATTTTTGAACGTTTTGCATGTTTGTGTTAGAACATGCAAAATATGTCAAAATGTATGATAACATTAAAATATGCATTTCTCGGACACTGCAGTGCTCAGAATTTAATTAAACAACTGCGAGGGGAGTATTGCATATTAAATTATGCCGCATGATTAAACTTCCAATACATTTTCATGTAAATAAATAATGTATGACAATCAACATGGTGACCATTAGCACTTCCCATCGAATAGGTAAGCGTGTATTGTCACAGATGTACCCGAAATGTGTTATCCTTTATAAATTATAGGTGGCAAGGAGAATTAAATTGGGTAAGACTAATAAGGATTATGGATGGGGAAATTCGAGAACAAAAACGACTAGCTCCAACGTGAACATTCAAATTTGCCATCAGCCCTTCAAATAACCATTTCTCGCCCCCAATTACGAGTAAGCATCACCGTGGTACAAGCACGCACGCCAACGTGACGAAACCCGTTCCACGAAGCTGTTCATCGATAACATTTTAATTGAATTTAATGGCATCAGATTTATGGTTGTCCTACACTTTACGTAAAACAATTAAACGGGAAGCATCGTCTCCACAACAATAGGACACGGAGAGAAAATAAGGCTATCGACGTATACTGCATACTATGTAGTAATATGAAATGTTAAACCATGAAAGGCTGTAAAGAGAAAAGAAGGTGAAAAGGGAAGGGGATTAAATGAGGAAAGGAAAACAGGGTGACTAGTGATCCACTAAAGGAGGAAAGGGGAGAGAAAGGAAACAGGTGAGATTAAGGCTAAGCACACACTGGTAATTTTGTTGTGAGTGATTAAAATATTTGATAACCTAAAAATCGGGTGTCGTTTTTGTTAGGCGCACAATGGCGATTAAATAGTTGCTTCTAAACCTGCAGTACATCATAGAAGGCATTTTAGCAGCAAGCGATAAAAAAATCGCCAGAGCATACAGATATGCTGGCACCTGTTAAATCACTCGCAGAATGGAACACGTTTCAATTTTTTAGTTGCCTTGATTAAAACGTTGCCAGTGCTCGAAGTTCAACGGAAATTAATGTGCTTCATTATGGTGATTAAAAAGTTGATATTGTACCTCTAGCCTTAACCACCTACAGAATGGAGTGCATTAGGCTAGGTGTACATTGGTGATTTTTTTCGTGGGCGATTGAACTATTTGATCACACAAAAATCGCTTGTTTTTGCCAGGCGCACACTGGCAATTAAATAGTTGCTTCTAAACTTGCAGTACAGCATGGAACTTATTGAAGATGATCGATAAAAAGCATAGACGAAGGGCATGGATATACCTATCACTTGCAAATATTTAATCGCCCGCAGAATTGAGAGCGTTACAAGTTATGAGTTGTTTCGATTAAATATCGCCAGTGTGCGAGGAAGGGCCAATTGAACTTAATGCTTTCTTTTAGGTGATTAAAAAGTTGCTAGTGCACGCCTAACATATAGAATGTAAAGAGGAAAAGTATACGTGAAAAAGGAAAGTAGTTGAAGGAGAAAGAAGGTAGAAGGAAGTTAAGTGTGTTTGTTGATTATTTAATGTTGGCCTACTTATGTAACAGAAAAATTACACACTTTTAATGTGCAAATAGGAAGGGTGATCTTAGTGTCACTTAGGGAATGTCGACCATTCATAAAAATTCCCAACCAACAAGAAACAGGGAGCGAACCCCACAAGAGTAAAACGTGGGAAAACAAGGGTAATGGTCAGGCTGAAAGTTTACTGAACAGACAACGGAATGGAAAACAACTAAATCAGAGGTATTGGAATGGCTGGTTTGGGTGTGATATGGAAGTTGGGTCACAAAGGCAATCAAGTCTATAGAATGTGCAAATATGCGCAGAGCTGATTTTAACTAGTCTAGACGTCTCTCCAAACTTTTTCCTAGGCTTGTCGGTAAATCAGAATTGCTAAAACACATTATTCGTCGAAAAGTTAGAGGGCCAAGAAAGTGTAAAAACGAGAAAAGATGGCGAAAATTAAAAAGGCAGAAAATCTAAAATGCAAGCCAGCTTTTGTTTTTGAGGATATTTAATACAAAAGTTCATGAGTATACCGATTCCAAAAAAATAGGCACGGTAATGCAGAATAAAAATGTATTATCAGGAAATTTTCTATAGGGCTGTAGTAGTTCATGATAAGCTACTCCGCTAGTAATTAATCCTCTCCTGACTGGTGTGCCATTAATTTAAAGCATGTCAAGCAAAATTAACATCCATACAATTGTGAATTCATGTTTGCCTATTGTTTTACTAAACGCTCTTTTGTAGTTGTTAATGCAACAATGCTGGCACGCATCATGAGGCAAAAGCCACAAGCGAGCTTTGCAAAATCCGTATTTCGAATAATTACTTGATTAATAGTTGAATTTATAATATTCTTTGGAAACTAGGCTTCTGGTGTATTCCGGACAGTTCATCAAAGCCGATTACTTAAATTTTCCTGGCAGAACCAAATCGTCCAGTGGGTGTATTGATATCTTAAAGTTTGCATACATGTATTAACATTTTCTTGGTCTATTTAGTTTTCAGTCATTATTTATTAGACCACACTATTAAAATATTTTAAATTTCCAAATACTTTCACTTTGATATCTTTAATTCAGGTAGCTAATCCATAAAATCGTAATATGACCCACATACAGAAATAGGGGGAGGCAAAAATCCAATGCATGGTTTCTAAATCAAAAATATTCCAGATTCCATAATATAATCTGAGAACAATGTTTCAATACCAAGACAGAAAGCTGAAAGAGCATGTATAACATCATGTCAGGTACAGAACCGAGGGTCTCGAAAACATTATATACAGAGAGGACAAAAACAATTGGAAAAATAGTGTCAGACAGAAAGATATAAATTCCAGGAAAAAGCACTTTATCTTTGCTAGAATGCAAAAGCCTCGGGAGCAAAACTCAAATAACTATTCCAAGTATCCGTGAAAAGACGCACAAAACAGACGAAAAAGACGTTATTTTCAAATAAATTTCCAAAGAAAAGGAGATTTACACAAACACATCGCTGGATACATGCATTTCGAGAGCAATGAAACGCAGCATTTTACAATGGTCCACATAAAGCGGCAAGCAGCTAGGACTTTATCCTGCAACTTTGGTCAATAATAGGTCGTATTTCGGCCAAGTTTTAAAAATCTATTGCGGATTTGTGGGACAGAATTTTTATTAAAAATAGTAACACAGTTATGACAACGGAAAATGAGAGCAATTTTCAACATTTATCGACTATGGTCAACAAACCTTCCAACATGGCAGCCTACGGCGCTTGTAGGAGTCAGATAGTCAGTTTTAGCAGATATTTGTCAACATCTCTTATTATAACGCGCAAACTCGATTAAAATACTCTGAATGTATCATTATTAAATGTCATTTTTGTCATTGCTGCAGCGAATGAAATATTATATTTAGGATAACGTTTTGTATAGAACACGGAAATACGGCTTAACGCTAGTTTCAGTTACCCAGTCAGTCTGGCGCTGGTGCGCACAAACTTCCTGTTATTTCTTCCATAATGCACTAGAACTTCCGGTTTTCATTTCGCTCACTTGGCTTGGGTATCTAAGATGGACAGTCATCTGACCATCTTTACACTTCATTTAAAGCTATGTATCCGCACATTCGTCATGCAGTAGTGCAACTTCAGTATATGGTTCCATGGTATGAAATAATAAAAATTTATAAACCAACTATATATAAAAATAAAAATCTACTAAGTGTATTTTCATTTTCAACAAAAATCATCTTTAGAAGCAGTCAGAAGACATAAAAATACGCTATATCCGAACAAAAGGGAAGAGTGGGTAATTGTGGAACGCAGGAGAAATGGGACATTGACAATATGGAGAAAAGTTTAATTTCAAATACTTTTTTTAGTTTAGTAATAAGAAAATATTTTCAACACTCTGAACAATTTCCACAATTCGTGAATAAAATTTATGTTTTATGGTTTGTGAAAACCTTTAAAAATAAAAAGGTGACAAATGTAACAATCTTATCCATTCTCCCTAACATATAACCGAACAATACTAAATTTCTTCAGTTGTGGTAACGATTGTCAGATTGTTATCAAATTGTATGTCAAAACAGTTTTCCAAAAATACCCATAAAAATATTGGCTTCAATATGACACGTGAAAATCGTATCAGCGCGTATTACTGATTAATGCTTACAAACTGAATTAGCATAGGACTAGCAAGATGGCTTCCAATATCGCCTATAAATATACTTTAGTTAGGCTGGATTTTTAAAACGCTTACAGCTACTTGAAACTTTAAAAACATGTTTCGCCTCTACGATTAAACAAACTTTTACCAAGTTATAAAAAAAGATCAGAATAAATCAACTGTCTTTCAAATATAACTGATCTCAAATTCTGACTAAACAGCCTAGTGTTTGTTCACTCACCTTAAACGCTAGAATAAGCTTATCAGGGATTTTTGAACAAATAGTTTTCATTCAACCTGAAAACTAGCCGCTTAAAATTCAGCTCGCGTAGCTGAATGAAGGCGGCTATTGGACCCACTCGAACATTTCAATAAGCCCTGGTCATAATTTCCACCAAAAGCCGAACACGGCATTTATTACCGCATCGGAAACCTGCATTTCAATCACTAATCCATGGCGTGGTTTCAATCGCTCGAATGACGATGCCAGAAATCCCAACTGACATGGCTAAGCCTGCATTCCAATAATTACCTCAGGATTCATATTCCGTGAAAGATGAAATGTTTGGCGGATTAATTCGGTGAAACAAATAGGCTGATTAGTGCCTAAGCCTATTATAAGGACCGATAGGCGAAAGCTCGATTTGCTTTCTCAGCTTGCCACAACTGTTAAAAGACTTTTCTTCATGCACACGTACCAATTCCTATACTAGTCCTAGATTCGGGTAGAATTAAAAGAGCAAAGGTGTATTAACCTCTTTGAACTCTTTTTCAACATCATAAAGCGTTGAAAATTGAGCAAGGGATTTTTCACTCGCCTTTTTAGGCTTCATAAATCCCTAGATTTGTGTGAGTCCGTAAGATTTGTTTACATTAGAAATTGTAATATCGAAAAATCAATAGTTTTCAAATATAGTGTTGTGATTTATTTACTTTTTTTTATGGAAATGTGTAATTCCACAGGGTGCTTGGGTGATGAAATATAGGCGACATATCCGAGACAATAAGCAGGCATACAAGTGAAAAATAAACCAGCGCCACCTCGTGCACAAAGCATGCAAAAAATGTGTAGATTTCTTCAAAAAAAATGACCCCCTACTCCTATTCCTTGTCCACATGGTGCCTATTTTAGCCCAGACCCAGACGTGGTTAACTTTTTTGAAAAGTAGGGTGTCCAGAAAATTCTTTGGAACATACAAGGGCCCATCCTATAAATTTCCAAGCATCCGTCTCGCTACCAATTCCAAGACATTTTTCCAGATATTTCTGATTAACGGAAATTTCCTGACCTCGTATGGAAATTCCAGCATAAAATTGGTGCTTAACACAAAGTTAAGCATAATTCCCGACTTTCCCAAGGTTTAAAATAATTTAAGTAAATTTGCGACTGGGGTCACATGTTCATATACCATTCACTTTAGTAAAAGGTTAATGTATATATGGATCTGGTTTGAGTACCTTGCTTTGTTCAACATGCACTTACTATAAATTAGCAATACAATCTGCGCTTAAGTATGACAAAAATGATCTAATGATTTATCACAAATCAATGATTAAAATGCACATGTTTAAAAAAGCAAGAGAGGTAGGTAATTGGCATTCTAAATAACATGAGAAATGCTTGTCGATATATTCTTGACATATTTTGAAAACATTGTTGTGGCAAGATTAAGAAATTTTGTAAAAATGGTGTGCCATCAGCAAGACAAGGAAGTCATACTGTCATGACACTAACCATGTTGATTCTTGACATACAGAATTTTAAACAATAAATAGAAAATAATGCTATGTCAATAAAATAAAAATCAATTGTAGTAAATCACTACTGAGTTGCTGAAATTAGAGAGATTTAGCTACCAAACTCGCCGTTGATGTTATCGGCAGCACTTATTTTTTTGAAATGCACATATACCTGATAACGTTAATGGGATTCTAAGTAAAGTGGAACAAAACCGGTTTTTTTGGAAATGGACATGTACCTGATAATGTGAATATTTTATGAAAACCAATTGAACAAATTTAACCCGATTTAAAAACAGTCTGCGCATGACTGATGAAAATTTGCAGTTACATATACATGGGACAGAGCCCTGTCATCAACGTTGCACATTCTTAGTTTGCTAAATCTCTCTATTTTCACAATTTTGAAAACAAATTTACAAGATATTTAATACATGTTGTTGATGATGTTTGCATTGCGTAGGCGTAACATTGGAATTGATTTCTCTTTATACATTCATTTACCAGATATGTAGAATTAGAGATTTGCCATTACTGTAAACTTTCCCTTTGCGAATCGCAATTTAAATAAATCAACGCCAACTCCCATGGTACATATAAACGCCAAAAACGGTATGCTTTTAGCTCCCTGCATAAATCTCAGAACTATGTCCAATAAATAACAACAAAGAGACCGATAGCCCAAATAAATTGATCTAATAAAAACCTGCGCAATTAATAATAATATAGGAATGCAGTTTACCTATTAGTCATTCTATTTGCTACATGTTACACTACTATTTAGAAATTTAATTTATTAACGTTTAGAAATTAATTGAGCTTTTCGAATAATCATTTATTCAGTCATAAAACATCGCAATGAATTTCCAATATTAAATTATGTATTTGTTTAGTTAAAATGTCAGGTATTATTTGTATTCTCAATATAAAATTTAAACAATATGGAAACTGTTTTTGTTAACATTCTTGCATGAAGATATAATTTAAAAAATATGTACATCAAAACAATTCAAACTTTTGTTTTTTCTGAACATTTCATAAATTCATCTAATATGCATTTTCAACTGAAATGGGTGGTGGATGCGAAAACTTTTTCCCCCATCTACGCATGCGCACTTTAGAAACCACCAAAATTAACATTTCCGGTTATAGCTACCAGCTTTTCACTATGCTTTTTGGGTAATGAGGTAATTAACCTCTTGATTGGATTGAAATACGAAGGACAAAGGGCAGCACTTCTTGGCTGAATGAAGCTAAATTAGCTCGAATGTTGCTCATTAGTCTGATATTAATTGAATTTTGAGTACCAATATTGATTGCCGCATTATATAGTGCTGCAGGGGTATTGTGTTTCAGATACTATGTTACTCCTCTTAGGCGATACAAATTCAATGAAAAAATTCAGTTAAATATATACTTCAAAATTAAGTATAATGATCGTTGAATATTAATTTGAAATTATCGAAATTTCGCTAGATTATACAGTGTCACGCCTGGGTTATACTCGCCTGCTACACGTCAGACAAAATTTCCCATTAAACACGGATATATGAGATCCATAATAACTAATACATATTGTATATATACTAATAGTATATTGTAGAATGTGAATAGGAAATACTAATTTCATTGTACATTATGCTTTAATAGAAAATTATACTTCTTTTTTTTAAATATAGCTTCTATTTACAACTAAAACCGTTGTTGCATTATATATAAATACATTCTATACAATTATGCTAGTATAAAATACAATAATGACAAACTTTTGTAAAATTTATGTCTTTGTGTTAAATATATAATGCATATTATTAATGTTTTTGTTTTGATACATGCTGTGGATTTAAACCTGCACTATATGCCGTATATATAGCATGTAATTACGAATTTCATAAATACAAAATAACAATGAAAAATAGGAGGAATTATACATGTACGTTTCTATTCAAAATAAGTATATAATTTTTCCCCATTTCACCATTATTCGTTTTAAATAAAAATTAATCTTCACAGCTTGAACACATAATGACAAAATTCTTTTATTCTTAATTCCTAGTTTCAGGTAATTGTATCGACAACGTTTTTTTGCGAAAGTATAGTCATCAAACATCCCCAAACTAGTCATGTGCAATGAAGTAGCTAGGGCATATTTTTAGACCCATCATAAGTTCACTCGATAAAGAAAATCTGACAAAAAAACCTAAGTTTCATTTGATAAATCGCCATGTAAGCACGCATAAAACGTTGCTATCATCAAAGTGACATACATGCTCGACTAAACTGTGAAACAAAAAATCGATTTAAACGATTAAGTTTTAGCCAATTTCAATTTTTTCTTCTTAGTAAGTCAGTTGTTATTATGCATGGTTAGTTTGAAATGCAACGAAATAAGTACGAAGAGACATCATTTACAATGTCTCTACTATTTGGCCGTTCGCTGCTATAAATGCGTTTCGGTACAATGGGGTCCCTGCAACTGCAACGTTATAATTGCATTCGGCAAATTCAATGCAGCCATTATGCAAAACCAGGAGATTGGCATAATTAGATGCATGTTTGCGTCTAATAATGGCAGCCAACGAAGATAATGGCGGGGGTTTCATTCGGAGGGGTGATCAATGAACTTATTCTTGCCATCGTGCGAGCGAGCAGAAAATAATTTCCTGTCAATTAAATTCGAAATTTGCAAAAACTTAATGGTTGTTCACTGAATAATTCAATTAAACGTTACTTGTAAATAAATACCTAATTACATGCAATTGCGAGGGAAATTCATTGCCAATTCCCAATGCACAAGTCGGACGGTTACATATGTCACTGTAGGTTAAATCACTGCAACTAACTATAGCACACCCATCTACATTAATTATCCAGCCAACTTACAATGAATTCCAATATGGCCGCCGAGAAGCGGACTGTATCCAAAATCATTAGTTGATAGGAGACAAAGGATACCTACCCATATAACTTTTGATAATTTTTATTTTTTTATTTTAAATAAATGGTGGAAATATTTACGGATGCCAGTTTCATCAGGGTGATAAGGACCCAATTGCGCTCTGGCAAGCTGACATCTTGGCAACTCTGCCAATACCGCATTTGATAAATCAAACTTTCTTGTAAACTTTTTACTCGCTATGAAATCGAATATCATTAATACATATTGCTTGTGATTTTGAAATGTGTCTTGGGCATATTCATTATTTGTAAATGTATAATTTTCAGTTATGTACATCACAAGACAGTGATATCTTATTTTAGCATTTACTATGGTTGGGGATGAAACAACACTACTGATATTAGTATGTTATAAGACACTTATTAGTACTTGATATTTTGCTTCCGATATTTTACCCAAACTTTAACTTGACCATTAGCACTGATATAAACTATCTTTTAAACTAGAAAGTTTAGGAACGGTTCTAAAGACCCTACTTGACTCTGCCCGTCTCGCCTGTGGGATTGTAGTGATGAAATATAATGGTGTGGTGTTTTTTTCCGATGGTATGTATGTATATGTTGTGATCGTGAGTAATGGTTATGATTTTTATAGGGTGCCCAACTACGATCTAAAAAGTTACTCCGAATTAAATCGTGAGTTTCGTGAACAAATTTTAGTTGAAACAAAAAAGATGGTAAATAAATATAGTGGACAAGCCTCAATGTCTATATTGCCAATATGTATTTCCTGCTGATACATTGTTATACACTGACCTATGGCTAACATCAATTCCCTGCCCTCTTTGTCGAAAGGCGTGTCCCATTTTAAAGGCAAATATAGCTGATTCAGAACATTCTCTATGGACGTCTCCACAAGCAAGAACCAAACGGGATGTTACTTCAAAAAAAAATTCTTTGAAAATTAGGTTAGCTGCAAGTTCTCCGCCTTTCCCCAGACCTTACATGGGTTTTTCTTTTCTAAAAAAAGCCCTTCGTTTTGGGTACTTTTCATCAATCAATTTAGTGGTCAACTTAGAGAGGTTCGTCCTCCCCGTCATGCAACTACGCTCACATATTCTATAGAAGTGAATGGCCATCGATTTCCGCACGTACGTACACACGTTGCTGTAAATAGTATTCGCCATAGTCCCCCCATTGGGGATCGACCAGTTGCGAATTTGTTGAGATCCACTTAGGCTGTGTATAGATTCCACTCTCCAAATAGCTGACGTAGGCATCCTGCTTCAAAATAGAGTTAGCGAGAATCAAATATTTAAGCTGGAAAAGTTGGCGTCTCGTAAAATAGGATAGACCCTGGAAAAGCTAAATAAACCTATAGAAAACGCCACGCGGTTAAGCGATGGCGCTTTTTTTACATCTGGGGGCTAACACCTATTTCAAATGTGCCAAACGATACACACGGACAGTAAGCAACATGTTGACGATGGTAAACGAAAGATAAATATGGTCGAAAGATAGGCAGGTGGCACAAAAATATCAACAGCAGTTAACAAACTGTAGCTGTGGATTTCAATCAATCTGAATAGAATTTTTAAAATTGAATATTAAATTGTGCTTACTGGCAAATCCAAACACTTTTGTACATGTGTCATAAACGGCCTCGGTTTTTTAACTTGATTTTCTGATCTCTCTTCACAGAATTGCTATAATTTGCTGCTGAAATTCGACAAGTACAAGTGCGAGTACACCAGTATACTAGTTTGCTGTGCTTATTTATACAGGAAAATAAAGACATGTTCATGGTTTATACGGTCAAGTTGAATAGCAGAGAGTCACGGTTGTCAACCATGATGAAATCTATTCCGTGACCATGCAGGGTTACTTTAGGCATCAAGCAGACATGGTAAACATTTTCCCCCCGTGCAAGGCGGCAATCAGGACATACATGCATGTCCCAAAAGAATGCTAACACATAGGGGATAGCAAGTATATTTTAAATAGCGAATATCATACTTTTCTTGTTCTTAAATGTTATATCATATTTTTGTCATGATATTAAGAAAACAAGCCATAATTAAAATGATGCCATGACTCATTTTTAGTGAAAAACAGTTTACCCCTCTAAGGCGGCAATCAGAACATACATGTATGTCCTAAGCGAATGCTAACACATAGGGGATAGCAATAGTCTTACATGATAGTAACAATTTTGAAAATCGAATATCAGACATTGTTACTATTTCAGATTTTTGTCTTGAGATTAAGAAAACAAGCCATAATTAAAATGATGCCATGACTTTCATTTTTTAGTGAAAAACTATTTACCCCTCTAAGGCTGCAATCAGAACATACATGCATGTACTAAACGAATGCTAGCACAAAGGGGATAGCAATAGTCTTACATGATAGTAACAATTTTGAAAATCGAATATCAGACATTGTTGCTATTTCAGATTTTTGTCTTCAATTTAAATAAACAAGCTTTAATTAAAACGATGCCTTGACTATCATTTATGAACCGGACATGGTCAAATATAAGCACTTAAGCACGGTTGTGATCCAAACATTACCCTGGTGAAAAAACCAAAGAAACCAATAGAGATTTCAATTGTTTTCTATTGTTATTTGGACAATTTATTGATTTTAATTGTTTTTTATGGTTCATGTATTGACTTCTATTGACTTGTATGGTTTAGCTGTATTGGCTGAACAATAGAAAACAATAGAAAACCATAAAAAACAATTGAAACCAATAAAACCAATAGAAAACAACGTTCCATATAACAAAAGAAAACAATATAAATCTCTATTGCTTTTTGTCACCAGGGTAGGGCTATGTAAACATGAGTAAATACAAGATCAGCACATTACAAGACACAAATATGCAAACAGCTGCTAAAACGTTAACAACATGCTTGCAATTTTCTCAAGTTAAATATGCAACATGCAAATATTGCAAAAACAAAATTCTGTAAGAGTTGGAAAGCAGTTCAAGCTAAAATAAAGCGCTGGGTACTATTAAGCTTAAAGAAGAGAATAAGCTTAAGTCTATACGTTTAATCTACTTAGTCCAGACATGTTCACACACCTGTACATGCCGTTTTTAATCCGATTGTTAACTTCACCGTTAACTGCCTCTAGTACACGTGCAAAGCAATTTAAAGACGATATGTTTGGCCTTCTCTAAAAATGCACGTGTCAACTCTGGTACATGTAATTCCTTTTAAGCCTCCATCTACATACGCGATCAAATTCCCACAGATTTGGTAAACCTGGCTTCTACACGCCAGCTTAAGTACTGAACAGCATGCCAAGTACTTTCACACACTGAGATTCGAACAAGGCTCTCTAATGAATCGTATGCTGTAACAACTGATGGCAGGCAGATTTATGTGCAGTTGTTTAGTCGCCAACCGAGCCGCACAACTGCACAGATCCATCCAGGACGATGATCCCTATATACATACCTCATATCCGCTTCACCTAATCTACCCCTTATAAACCGTATGCGAAATTTAATTAAACGGATATTTACCAAGTCTGTTGCATATTAAATGAATCATTTGCATTGCATTAATCGTAGTTTGGGGAAACGGAAATAATGCTAACACATAACATTTAGAGAGAAGAAAATTTCTTTTCCAGTATGCATTAAAGTTCAACGAATCAACCCACTTCGTCAAAGTGCATACATCTTGTACATAAATATTGCATTCCTGTCTGTTTTTGTTATTCTCAGATAAACTCACATTAAGCTAGTCAGGTATGTGAAATATTAAACGCCTTGCCATTTTGCAGGGAAAGGAAATACTCTCACGTGCTCAAAAAATGGTTTGAGAAATATTTTATAATATGTCTAGTTGATGAAGTATTATCTTGTTTACAAAAACGACATTGTCATTGGTATTTAAATATGTGCATAATGTATTGCTATATTAGTTTCATTATCGATACCACTTAGGAAAAAGTAACACGAATACAGAGGAAAGTTCGTTCATCATCCACACATGCTTATTTAGCATAACAATAGTGATTAATAGTCTGTACATGTTAACATGTCAATTCTCATAAAACACTATCAGGTAATTTGATATAATCATACATTGTGATTTTGCTTTCAAAGTGAAGCATCTAAAATATTTGAGAATTTATAGTTATCACCAAAATCATTATATTTTATACAATTAAATTTCACGAAGGAGACAGTTTTAATGAGTTTAACATATAGTTAATAAAATCAAAGAAGATTAATTCGTTATGATTTATATTTTGTAATATATATATTTTATGATCCTGTACATTTTAAGAACTTTTTCAAATGTATTAAAGTACGATTTTAGACAAGTTTTGCTTTTGCTATCTCGCTTAATTCACATTTACTATATATAGCCCTGAACTTCATAGATTATTAATTTTCATAAACAATAACTTTAACGTGACGATTAGTATAGTTGCAACGATCTGAAACCGATAATTCACTCCTTGGTTTACCAAAAACGAATAAATGAATATTTTACTTTAGAAAGTCGTTTATGAAATTTATAAAAATAGAATATAGTTAGCGTCTGTTTTACCTTTTCTGAAAGACAATATGAAAAATAGCCACAGAAGAGCTCTCGAGTCCATAGTGAGCATTTTGTGCTTGAAAATCATCGTGACTGGTATTCGTCCTTCCAAACCGATTATCAGATTTCTATGAGTCACAGGTTGAACACTGCAACTGTTACAAAAACTAAAGAACGTTGAACCACTTTCACAGCCGAAGCACTTGGGGCCACAAGATCGTTAAAAGCCACAAAAAAAGTTCATCACAAAATCCTCTTTGGTAACCAACGGAGATTCCGCGAGTCAGGTGCCCAACCACTTGGTTGCACGAGTGGAGCGCCCTAAGCGGCTGATAAAAAATGTCCACGAGCTTGACATTGACTTCCCAGATGTCCTGGAAGCAGCCAGTAGGTTAATCGAGAGACAAAAATTAAAGACCAACGATGTTCAGACGTCTCTTACAAACCGCTCGTTTACCAAACCATGTGGTCACATATTCAGTGTTCCAGATCCAAGACGAGAATATCTCAAACAAGAAGAAGACTACTTGCTGAAGTTCGTTGTCAACAAACCCAAACGAGAATGTCTACACCTCTACCAAAATGAACTTCTCAGAAGAGCTGGTTGGCAATTCCAGAAAGGGGATAAAATCTGGATTCTAGAAACCCATGTGTCTCGTGACAGGGTTGGGGCTGGGCAATCTCAGCACCAAGTTGTCAAGGACCGTCCAGATCCGTCACTGCCCATATTCCGAAAGTCATTGGAGGAATCCGCGGTCGTCCACGGACATGTCTGAGAACCAAAGAGTGTGTGACACCACTGCTGGAAGATGGGAAAAATTTGGAGCAAGTGCCAAAGCCGGTAGAGGCCAAGGAGGGATGGCGCGGAAAGAAGGCTGCTTCGCGGTACTCTTACTACCGCGGTGCCAAAAGCACAACTGAATACCGTTAGCAGTGCAAGCTGCTTTTATTTTGCCCACATGTTCAGGCAGTGAGCAAGCTCTTGGCTGATCAATAGACGGCGCATTTACATCCCGCAGAGGCGCGTTGTGCCGGGGATCCTTGCTGCGCTCATCTATCATGGCACGCAAGAATAGTGCCTCTCCAGCTCCCTCTTCAGGAAGCATTGTGGGTGAGCCCTTGTTTTTATAACGGCTTAATTCAATCATATAATGAGGCGTATAAATATCAAAAGGGGTGCTTCGGAACCCTATAGGGTAGGATCGAAGCGTGCCAAGGTGGCTCTCTGTAAGCATGATGACGTCTTTACATTCAAACATAACTATATTCTGGTTTTACATTGCACTTTGAAAGGTTAACTTGGTTGTGCTTCAGTAAAAACCATGTAAAAACCACATCAGCAGAAAAAAATTCTGTAAGTAACGTGAGAAGATGGAAAACAAGTCCCGGTAAAAAGCTCTCGGATTAGGATATTTTTGAGAACATTTTTGTGTTTGCAGGCTATCTGCAAGCCAACATGATAGTACTTGGATTCAAAAATGTAAAGTGTAATGTACTTCTAAAACAAGATGCCGTAAGCATGGTAAGAACTTCAGATTCCAAAATGTCAATTATATTCTGCTTTACCACATTTTGAAATATAAACTGTGCAATAAGCCATGCAAAAACTACATCAGCAGAAAAACAATTTCTGTAAGTAAGATGAGAAGATGGAAATACTAGTCACGGCAAAAAGTTCTTGGGGTAAGATATTTTTGATAACATTATTTTGTTTTCAGGCTATCTGCAAGACGACATGTTAGTACTTGAATTCAAAAATGTAAAGTGTATTGTACTTTTAAAACAACATGCCATAAACATGCATGATAAGATCTTCAGATTCAAAAATGTCAACTATATTCTGCTTTAGCACACTTTGAAATATTAACTGTGCAAACTATACAAAAACTACATCAGCAGAAAAAAACTTTCTGTAAGTAAGATGAGAAGATGGAAATACTAGTCATGGCATACAAAAAGTTCTTGGATTAAGATATTTCTGAGAACATTTTTGTGTTTGCAGGCTATCTGCAAGCCAACATGATAGTACTTAGATTCCAAAATGTCAATTATATTCTGCTTTAGCACACTTTGAAATATTAACTGTGCAAGCCATGCAAAAACTACATCAGCAGAAAAAACTTTCTGTAAGCAAGATGATAAGATTGAAATACTAGTCACGGCAAAACGTTCTTGGGGTAAGATATTTCTGAGAACATTGATTTGTTTGCAGGCTATCTGCAAGACGACATGTTAGTACTTGAATTCAAAAATGTAAAGTGTATTGTACTTTTAAAACAACATGCCATAAGCATGCATGATAAGATCTTCAGATTCAAAAATGTCAACTATATTCTGCTTTAGCACACTTTGAAATATTAACTGTACAAACCATTCAAAAACTATATCAGCAGAAAAAACTTGCTGTAAGTAAGATGGAAATACCAGTCCCGGCAAAAAGTTCTTGGATTAAGATATTTTTGATAACATTATTTTGTTTGCAGTCTATCTGCAAGCCCACTTGATAGTACTTGGATTCAAAAATGCAAAGTACATTGCACTTTTAGAATGACATGCCATAAGCATGATAACGTATTCAGATTCGGCTTTTTCAATGCAGTTCTAAAGGGTAACGTTGTCGTACCGATGAACAAACATCATAAAAAATGCAATCTTTACAAAGAACACGTAGGATGAAAACTCCCAGTCAAAGCTAATGTTTCTTGGATTAAACAATCCATTGTTTAAGGGTAATCTGCAAGCCGGCTTGAAAGCCTTGGGATTTAAAAACTTAAACTACATTCTGCTTTTTAACAGTCTTGCAAAAACAACATTCGCAAAAAAACCTCTAATTTGATTAATTGGAGATAGAAATACAACCCTTTCTTTATACACTTACAAAAGGTTTTAAAGAGCAAAATCTAATTCCGAAAACTAGCTCTGTAAATCACACTTATGTTGGATGAACTTCTAATGTTGTTAAATTTAAACTTGTGAATTCATTAAAAAAATTAACTATATATATGATTGTATAACTTTCTGGAAATCAACAGTCGACTTTACGGTGAAAACTGTACATATAACTAGATATTGGAAACATGGAATTGCTCGTTTTTGGGGAACAATGCCTAAACTTGCTTGATATGAATAATTGAAAATCCATATGTAAAGTTCATATTCCTATGTAAATTTCGTGATTCCAAATAAATTGTTAACTAAAAAATGGATGTAAAGGGCAAAAATAACAAAATTGCATGTGGACTTAACAACTTCTTCCTGTGTTTGGCAGAAACTTGATGCAGTGCATGCATTCAATACGGATGAGTAAATAAGAACTGAACTCACCATGTTTCTTTTTCCGATGTTGCAGTAGACAGGTTGAGTAAAGGTTCGCATATTCGGCAAGAGTTCGTAAATCCTGTTGAGCTCCATTTGGCATATGGATCTCACGGTTATCCTAGTTGAAAAGTGTCCAACCACTAAAGGGCGAAATCTCAGAAGCACAGGGGAAGAATTACCGAAGTTACTGTCATCCAATAAATTCTCGATGCTCCTGATAATTAATCGGACAATCATTGCTGAACTCCAAACTGTTATTGGGGTTTTATCACTGGGGACTAATAAACGTGACGACCAAATTTGGGAAATGTTTGCGATCATCTTCTTAGAGCCCTTTTCCTCTTGCAATTCATCAACTTAAACCGCCAAAATAATGGGACCTACTAAACTGGATCTAACACTGAAACGCTGGAATATCGAAGAGACTTGGTAATAAAAGTTTCCATAGAAGCTCTGAAAAGAAATGAAATTGAATTTTAACAATGGCAGTATACCCAACAGAACAAGTGAATGGTTCTCCATTCACTAACCATTTAAAACCATTTTCATCTATCATGTAAAAGTAAATTCAGGGATGTTAGCAACAAAAAAAGATTTTCCACAACTTAAACTATGGAAAGGCCTTACATTATTGTGGAATTTAGAGCTTGCTTAAATTATATTTACTATGTAGAGAAAAAGAAAGTGTATATTCAAAATAAAATGTTTTGCTAGGTGATCCTAAAGCTTGATGCACATATACCTTAAGTGTTTCTGTAATCTAGTTTGTGTAAAAGTTGATTCATCGCATGTGAAAAAACATGTTGATGCATGCAAACGTTTTTGGAATAAGTTTATGCAAGCGGTTTCGGAAAACGTTTATGCAAACATGTCTATGCAAACTTTTTTGGAAAACGTTTATGCAAACATGTCTATGCAAACGGTTTTGGAAAACGTTTATGCAAACATGTTTATGCATGTAAACATTTTTGGAAAAAGTTTATGCAAACATGTTTATGCATGCCAACGTTTTGAAAAACGTTTATGCAAACATGTCTATGCAAACGTTTTTGGAAAAAGTTTATGCAAGCGTTTTTGGAAAAAGTTTATGCAAACGTTTTTGGAAAAAGTTTATGCAGACGTTTTTTAGGAAAACATTTTATGCAAACGTTTTTGGAAAAAAAACTTTATGCAAACGTTTTTGGAAAAAAAGTTTATGCAGACGATTTTTAGAAAAAAATTTATGCAAACGTTTTTGGAAAAAATATTTATGAAACCGTTATGCAGTAAAAATTATGCTTTCAGAAAATATGTGTGGGTTAAAATTTCTGTCGTTTTACATGTGTTAAGAAGTGGCATTAATACGGACGCTTAAGCTTGGACAACCCAAGCTGCATAATATATTATTTAGTTAAATATATCTACTTTACAAGCATGGTTTCATCAAATTCTTAAACGTGTAAATACGTGGCGATCTAGACGAAATTCCAAGAAGACATATTGAGGCCTAAACTAAATGCAAGCCCTTGAACTTTTTAAGATAATTTGATCGAAACAGCAAGAAACAAAAACACCATGAATTCAAAAGTGGAAAATCCATATAGGTCCGCACTAAGAAAGCGAACTCATATATTTAGAAACAGTGAGGAGTCTGGCACGGCTAAAAGTATATCATATTCAGACGTGCAACGTATAAGAATAATAAATTTCCTATATTGACTATCCAGCTTTTCCACTAAAGGAGAAGGGCGCATTCGACGCCAAATAAGTACAGAACGCTCAAAACAAGGTGACGGATAAAGATTAATACGAAAATAATGATTAGGAGCGCGCTCATGTAAATGAGAAGAGAAATTAGTACGAAGCAGTATCAAATTTAAAACATGCACGTAATGATTTGCAAATATTAGGCGCATACTGCGTTCTACAGCAGCAGTGTATATAACTTTCTTATGACGGTATTTTTTATAATAATAAAAAGTAAGCAACCCCTGGGACAACGAAAATGTAGAATATTAGGCGACGGTTCGCTGTAAATTTTCTGTACTAGTTTATTCCTTTGTTCCTAATCCTTCCCTTACGACTAGCTTCTTGGCTTCATAACTTCTTGCTGAATATTCAATTTTTTATCCTAATGGCCATTGCTACCTTATGGCCTACTTACTGTACAAGGTCTATTCAAGATTTTTCATGTGCACATCATGTATGCCTATATACATGAAGCAAAAACTATTTGGGTATAATATGCAGTAGTAACTACTTTTATTCTGCAATTCTTTGTTTTTTCACATAGAAAAAAATTGTATGGTTCACATAAATATGTATGCCCTAAATATGAGGGATGTCCCAAAAATATGCTACACAGGGCATTTATTCATGAACTGCTTATCCAATCGAAAAACGGAAATACACATTTTAAACAGGAGACCTTTCTCTGTTTTTTCAAACGTACTCCCCAATCCAATTGATGCACTTGTCCCATCGTGACACCAGTTTCTGTATACCATTGTTGTAAAAAGTGTTCGGTTGGGTATATAACCAATGACGATCTGTTTTAATGAGCTCATTGTTACTCCTGAAGTACTGTCCGCCAAGATATAGCTTCAGGGGCCCGAACAGGTAAAAATTACTTGGCGCCTAGTAATTTTTACCTGTTCGGGCCCATGAATGACAATGAGCTCATTAAAACAGTTCACCATTAGTTGTGCACCCAACCAATATATAAAGAAAGATACTCTCTTTAAAATGCATATATTTCCTTTTTTCGATTGGATAAGTATATAGTTAATGAATAAATGCCCTGTGTAACTTAGTTATATTCAAATACAGTACGTTATACAGTTTTTGACTGTGCTGAAATAAAAATAGCATTGCCAGATATTTACTATAAGCGTCCGCATATATGGATCAATGATCAATTAGCTTTTGAGTGCCCATTTAGGACAGATCAGGCAAAATAGAAAATAATGGCAAATAAATCCATTAAGTTAATTAGTGCATTGGGTTTCACGATGATTGAGATTAATGAATATTACAATTGGCAGATGGTAAGATAAACTTTATTCACATATGTGAATAATTATTGTGTTTACAGTTTAACGACATCTATACGTAGCATACAAGTATTTCATAATCACATTTGGCTAAGGCGGACTGCGAAATACAATTTAAAGATTTAATATGCGATTACTATATTTCATATTTCTGGCTTATTGATTTGCTCGACATACTAAATATATAAAGTTTATTTGAAATTATGTAAGGTTGGAATTCCCGACTGAGGACAGGTGATGACAGGTCCGGGCAGGTCCAGACATGCCAACGCATATGAGCGACCTTATTGCAAGCGTTGCATACCAATATCTTAGATCATTCACCGAATTTTACAGACACCTCGTATAAAATTGTATTACCAGTAATTTACCGAACTAAAATTAAATTTTGGTAAGAGAATAGAAGCATAGACATTACAAAATAGTAATAAAAAACCACGATACAAAAAAATTAAACCAGTCCTTAAAATTTGCAATTGATAGTCCTTAAAACCAGCAAAGGTTAAAGAAATGTTAAAATTGAATGCTGATAATATTTTCTGTAAATTAGTTTTTGATTTGAACTAAATTATAACAAAAAGCAGGCAAAAACAATTGCTGAATTGAAATTTTAAAAAAATTGTAGAGCAGTGTGGAAAAGGCGACGAAGCACGCTTGTTTTACGTAATTAGATATTGATTTTTTTTTAATTCGTACACATTGTATGTACACTCACTTTAGCAGATGAAAACGACTAGCAATTTGGTTGCTTGTTCACTATTCCAGTTTTTAATTGGGGTGGATTTCAACCTCAATTAGTTGTTTGTTGGTAGGTTACGTTATGTCACGCGAGAGAAAGCCCCATCAGGAAAATGAGTGGAAATCTCTCAAAAAATTAATTAGCGAATAAATAAGAATTAAGAGAGTGCAAATATGAATAAGAACGAGAAAATAAACGAATTAAAAGCTTCCATCCATAGAAAACCACTTTTGCATTCAAATGAAACATGAGGCTGATAAACTGCATCTAATTTCACGCCTTCAAGTGAATTCAAAAGAAATTCCACCAACACA
Organism: Julus scanicus; assembly: GCA_034698625.1. NCBI lineage: Eukaryota > Metazoa > Arthropoda > Diplopoda > Julida > Julidae > Julus > Julus scanicus. The sequence continues at coordinate 726 of JAQGBW010000101.1, read as the reverse complement.
ACGCATAACCTGAATAATTCAATGGAAAAATTCATTGACTAAATATTATGCTTAATGCATTCTGCATATAAGTGTAATAGTGAACTTAATTTTTGAACTGGCTCATTGCGATTTCATTAGGAACGCCTACAAAATATTTGCATATTTGAAATTTTGTCTAATTAATTTATATTAAACATTTATATTATAATAACAAAACATTTGGTATCGAGCAAAGGAAGAGATGTGTTGAAATTGCATTCACTATGTCCTAGTAACCTAATACAGTAGAACCTATCTAAAAGCATAATCTTGGGACCGGGGAAAAATATGTTTTTAAACAGGTTCAACTGTATTTCAAGTTGTAAAAATTGAGTATTATATACGAGTATTTTAAATTTGGAATTGCAAGGGAATATTCGAATTAAATATCGGTATGGGCATATTGCATGGTGTCGAACAGTGGTAAAGGTCGTAAGTCGAACAGTGGGAGAGGTCGTAAGTCGAACAGTGGGAGAGGTCGTAAGTCGAACAGTGGAAGAGGTCGTAAGTCGAACAGCGGGAGAGCCCACATGGAAAAGAAATGCATTTCAAAATGTATTTTGAAATACATTTGTAAATGCATTTTTAGAAATACGTTTCTAAAAATGCATTTCAAAATGTATTTCCAAAACGCATTTTTAAATACATTTTTAGAAATGCATTTTCGGTGTCTCAATCTATATGCATTTTAAATGCATTGCAAAT
>JAQGBW010000100.1:0-65361 GCA_034698625.1 Julus scanicus | reverse complement strand
CCTGGCGTTGGTGTTTAGCCCTCGTGTTGCAGAAATAGGCCAACGTTAAAAATCAACAAACAAACAAACAACAAACAAAAAAATGTAAGTGCTTTGGCAAAATAGAAATAACTTAGTTAATAACTTAATAGATTATTTTTAACTTATAGAAATGGAACAGTAAAATCTCGGTAATATGGAAATCTAAAAATATTAGCAAATACATGTTAAAGGCACTTAAGCCCTTAGGTTTATTCAGTACCATCACCTGCGACACAAACGTGCAGATGGCAAGTCCATATCGTTTTTCATTCGCAAAACTGTGAAATTTTCTATATTTTTCTCTCTCAAATTTTTGTGATGCATCTCTATACTCCCCACAACATTATTATTCCATAGTTGCACATCTTCAGCGGGCATAAAAATAAATTGAATAAAAGCAAAAGGAAACACGGTCGTAAAACTCCCTTCGACGCAAATCCGTCCTAAAAATATGACTTAGCGAGCGCCTAAAAACAAGTCCGAGTGAATCAAACTCACTTTGAGTTGAGACCCAAGTCACTTGGTCCAGGATTCAGCGGTGTCGCTGTTAAGTCAAACTGACCCCTTAATGTTCCCTTATCATCCCTATGGCAGTGCCACAAACCCATGTATCGTAACTCCGACACCCAGGATTCGAAACGAGTTTCACAAAAACATCGCAGATTTTGTCTAAACACTCCATATTTCGACCTTATCCATGAAATGTAGTGAGGGGGAGAAAGTGAAGAAAATCAAAAATGGCGAAGATAAAAAAATGAAATGAAAATTCGTATAAAAACCAAAGGAAGAGAGAAGATAAAAACTCAGGGAGGTCGGATAGACACTGTTGTTAACCTAAGTGCTTTTTGTAGATATTAGATATAAACAATAAATTGAAAGTATCCAGCACTCTGATAAAAAAATTAATCTGGAAAAAAATAACATAAAAGCATTTGGAAAGATGGATATGGGTAAGAAAATGGCCACTACAAAAAAAAATGCGACATGAGTAATATTACAAAATTCTTTCAATCTTTCATGAATCTGGAGCAACGAAACTTTTTCCAAGAAAAGCATTTCAGATATTTCAACTGCCACCATGAAATATAAAACACAGTGAGTATGCCAAAATTCTTTGAAGAATTGAGACCCACATTCTGCTGTATCTATGCAGTGAAATCATTCCAAGACATTACAAACAATATGCCAGAAATAAGTGACGAACTTTAAAACTTCAGTGGAGATTTTCGTTAAACGTACACGTATTAAAAACGCGTTTTCATTAATTATTAAGGGCGTTTAACTAGCATACATTATCATAAATATTCTAAAATTGAGGAGAGGACTTAACATACCATTCAATTTGTCTTCCTAATTAACATATTATAAACTAAAAACTTCTATGTAATAACACTAAGTAATACAAAAAAAAGATTACACATTTCGATTATAAGTTCAAAGAAAACTTCATCACCATCTTCAGATTCGCAATTGGACATACTGTATTCTTCAATAATTAATATTTAAGATATTATCGTTAACATTTCGCCACTTTTTTTTTTTTTTTTAAATTTTTTTTTTATTTAATGTTGGTTTTTACAGGAATGAATATTAAGCAAAACGGTTAGTAAGATTTTAAGCCCAAAGTTATTAAGCATTGCCAAACCTTGTAAATTGCCATAAAAATGCCACCTATATATCTAGGACATAATTAAAAAAGCTTTTCCGTGAAACAGTGAAATAAAACCGTAAAAATGGCGGACGTCAACAAGTGCAATTTCAGCGGAACGTGTGCAGCCATAAAACCTGACCAAGTTGGCACAAACGACCAATTTCGCTAAAAACGAATCCACGTTGCTGCTGACTTATTTTACGATTAAATGCATCGTTTTATGGCCCCTTTACAAACTGCCATTTGCTTTAATGAAAGGGTTATATACCGGTGTATAGCGTGCTACTTTCCCCAAAATACATACACGTTCAGAATTATACTTACATAAATTCTTTATTGAATAGGACTGGAATGTTTATACGTTTACAAATATCGCGTATTTAAACTGGCAGGCCATTGACCATTCTAATGCTACAGGAGTGCCAATTAACATACTCTCGCTCATAATAAAACCAATGTGGGATATCACAATGGCCAAATTCACTCTACATAATTAAATAGCGTGATTAAACCGAGGCAAATATGGAAACATTTTTCCCCCTTTGGGGATAGTGTCCGAGATCACAGATGGCGCCACTGTGTTAATCCAAACAGAAAAACAAGTATAAAAACATTTAAAATGTTTTATAAAACAATTTCAACATATGATATTTTAGAGTGTTTACAATTTTGTTTTCAACTACAAGTTTGTAGATGACCATAAACAAAAATACCTTACTAATAATACATCTTGAAAGGTACAATCTGATATCAAAGTCCAAATCCAAAGCAACAATAGACTTAACTGGAACTCGACAGTCCTGACTCAGACGTTTTAGTAATGGGGCTCAATGGGATGTATATAAAACACTAAGTTCCATCCCAACGATTTATCATAAACTGCAAATGACCCGTGGCCACTAAGCCTCGTCTCGGCTGCAATCTCCAGTGGACATTCATGGGGCATAATCGAACCCAAATCCCGCCATGGGCTTCCCATCTCCCCTCAAAACTAATTGCGGGACAGTCATCCTATCCATCCTAAAATAAAACCTTCGTAACCCTCATAGCCCACCATTCCCCCCCTCGGATTTTCTCGTAAAAATTTTAATCTTCATTGCTGAGTCGAGATGAGCTAGGGGCTTACGTCACACCTGAGCAATGGCTCGTGAAAATTAAACCAATCCTATATGAGGGGGTCCTAGTAAGATCCCTCTCATCCCCCGCTAGGGGTAGGGGCATTGTAGTAGTTCGAAATAAGGTGGGTAAAACCGTGTTAGTCACTGATCATGCCTGACATGTCTACAAGCCCCTTGTAATCCACTATTGACAGGATGAACGTATAACGTCATCCACCCCAGGGCAAGTGCCTTCGGCCATATTGGATCCCCAAATAACATTACAAACTTAAGCAATAGGAAATAATTTTTTTTTTCATAATTTTTAATGAACTTTTTTTTGCAGTGCAAAAAAGCCATATGATCCAGAGTATTTGGTTCGCAAAAATGGCGTGCTGAACCTAACTTCTGGCAGATGACGTCACATGCAATCTATCATTAAGCGCCCTATAACCTCCTGTAAGGGGGTGCTCAATAGGGGTGATATCCCTTTCTAATCAGCCTCATGCAATATATAAATTGCCAAATTTCAATTCCGGACCCCTTAATACATATTTCACGCTTCGCAAGGGGTTGCGATGACATTCCAATCACTGACTGCATGAAAGGCCTGATGGGTGGATGGGGGTGGGCAGAGGGAATGAGGGGGTGACGTGCCAGAAATCAGCGCAGGCCCCATGTTCCGGGGTCATTTTGAATACTAATCACGGCCGTAAGAGAAGGGTCTACGGGTATATTGGCCATTTGAACAATGGGATGGGACGTTTACAGTGTGGGGATAAAGGGAACATGGGGCAAGGGTGGTGCCATGCAATATTGATACATAGGGTGTCATCTGCTTATTACCACCGTTGATGAGAATTGAGATGGACTAGGTGAAAGTGATGGAAATTACGAAATTGAGGAGGGGATATTTGAAAACAACCGTGAAAGGGTTGATAACGAGAAAGTACACCATTTGAAAGGGTCACATTTGGAATTATTAAAGTGGGGGTCTTTCTGCAATATTCTTTACATGATAGATAGGTGGAAAACACTCTTTAGAGGGGATTAATGGTTTTTTTTAACTCAGTATAACCATACAATTTTGTCAAGAAAGTTTTAAAAGTCACTTATAAACACATCCATTCGATTTATACGAAAGTTTGCATTCTTAAAGATGTGGATGGAGAAAGTTCCACCATTAGCAAGGTAGTAGTCATGCAAAATAAAACAATCAATCGATCTTTCTCTTGTAAACTTTTTTGTGCAAATGTTGAAAAAATTAGTTCCTATACAGAAGGAGGCATTGATTTGAGTAAAGATAGATGCAGATTAGGCAACGTGTGCTCAGGGGTACTCATTAAGTTGAACAAGCAATCAGGATTGAGCTTAGTCTGCTCTACTGAGATTGAAAATTGCTTGGGATTGCTGGGGATTTATTAGGAGAAGATGAATCGCTGCGCGGAATATTTGATAATACTCAAGAAGCGTGCAAGTGACTTATTTTGATTAAGATCCACGACTCGGATCCTTATCCACTGTTAAGCAAAATGGCGCTGGGTAGGGGGCAAGTAAACGAGACAATGGAGAATCATGCTTCTGCAGCATTATTGTATAAACTTATCGGGTTGAATTTTGATGATCCTCATCAATCCACATCGGAGTTAGGCAGCTAATGGAAAACGGTGATAAAATAATGGAAAACAATTACCCTCATTGTTTGGCGAGCGCCCCCTGGGTATCATTTCGAATAGGACACGTAGCTAAGTTGGAGGGATGCGAAAAAGGGTGACATCATGGCATCACGTGTAGGAGTTTTTGAATTTGCACATTAGGCGTGATCGCAAATGCAGCACAATGATCATATGACGCCACATTGTGACTTAAGCAACATTCCAATTTCACAAATATGTTCTCCTGTCTAGTGAGTAATCGACAGTCTAATAAACTGTCATATTGTAGCAGAATTTCGTGTTGTTTTTGTACTTTAGTCAGAAGTTTCAGGTACATGTTATAGCTCCGACTTGCATGTTGGGGGAAAACCAGCCATGAAAAACTAGTGTTACCTGCATTTTTTTCCTAATATTGGGCTGTTTACCTTCAATAAGATTATTTCAGTAAAAAACTGGGAGTTTTTACCGTTGCTATAGCATCAGTTTATGGAAAAAAATCCGATTTGGAATGTTAACGGCAATGGTGGAAAACCGACATCCCCACTCTGATTTACTTTTCTTTCCCCACAGCCTCGACCATTATAAATTTCGGTTTCGCAGATTTACCCAAAATATTTACCCCATACGCCTGCCCTATAGTCCACCCAAATAACCCCCATTTCACCACGTGTCTGTCCTCGCGCCTTCGCCCCTCCTCCGCACCATTGAACGTGAAAAATGTGGCGCTCGGAATCATCCGTTTGATTGATCATCAAATATGCATTCAATATATAGGCGCACATATAAAACGAGGAGATAAAAGGGAGAGGGGGTAAGGGGCTCGAATTCATCTCGTCAAACTCCACGAGTAAAAAAAAAATATACGAAACACGCATACAAATAGGGGGCATGCGAGCATCTACGGCCTCACTACAGAAAACTGCGAGGCCTGTTCAAAATGGATGCCGGCTACACAATCCGATGCCTCGCTGGGGAATAGCATCCCATTTTCTCATTTCGGACCACCTGATCTTATATAAACATTTGGAATTGACAAAAACTCGTTTGAAATGCATAACATTGAGCATATGGACTACACGCCCCCAACAACCCATACACAGTCGAGTCAAAACCTTTAAAATGCAAACCATCATTGATTTACGATGTACAGTAGGCCTATCTGCTAAACCTAAGACTGCACATGTATACTATGTACCTACATTTGGAATTTTTGTTCACACACACCTCGGATATAGACACCGAAAAATAAACATTCTAACTCCTGTTTTAGAAAATGGAAAATCCGGTTATCTAATTAGAAAATAGCAACAAGTGTAATTCAAAATGAAACGTGAATTTTGAAAAAGTAACCTGATTTAATTATTGTTTTTTGATAAACAAGAAATTTTGTTATTAACTTATAACACTAACGCATGGATTTTTTTAAAAAAATTCCTGTAACAGTTTCCTAAAGAAACATGGTATTTTTGTGTTACCAAACAGACAGATTGACAATGTGACTGACACGGACGAATGTGTAAATGCAAGGATCTCAAAGAGTCGTTCTTAATAGTATAAAAAATTGCCAAAACAGAAATTTTGATAGATAAAATTTGGAGAAATCCCATCGTAAATATATTCTTAAAAAAAGGGCCTCGATAAGTAGAACTGAAAAGTCAGCGGTGCATGACAGGCATCTATTTCTCCTTAAAGCCTTATCTGAATCCCCCTCATCCCCATTTGATTTCGAGCAATAAGAAAAGCTTTAAAAGAATTATTGCCTGGCGTGGCAATACACTCGTCTACTCGCGATAGACGTGTGGCAAATCTTCCCAAAAACAGCAAAATAAGCAGTCAATAAACTGACAGAAAATCGGGAAATAAAAATAAGGAAAGAGGGGAACATGGCGGCGGAAACTTAAATGTTGCTTACCCTTGAGGTAACAAAATGTGCAGAATTTAAACAGTTTGATACAATAACAGTTACGTTTAATGGACATATGGACACGGGTTCCTTATTAGACAGACCTATTGGCCACACAAAGGTTATGAAATGGAAAGATGTAATAGGAATGAGCACTACAACAAGCTTATCAGTTGCACGGAATGCTTCATAGATGGCGTAGATCATTATGAAATTATCTACTCGTATACTACTACATATGTACTCTTATGAAATTTTCTCAACCCCATTGATAACTTCGACAAAAGGGTGGAGTGTGGGATAAATTGAAAACTCGTCGACGGTCCCCCCTGGTGAGTGCGGAGGGTACTTCCCCGCTGGGAGATTTACGTCGGGACGGGTTTATATCCCACAAGGATATTTCCAAAATTCAAGCTCATTTTATATACGAAATGACGTCCAATAAAAGCGTTTTATTTTATCACCGAGCTCATCATCCCTATTATGCAGTTTTCTCCATTAAATTGGAGAGTTGGGATTTAAAAATTCGGAGAAGTTCTCATATTTTTTTTTTATTTCCATCGTCTATTTATTCCCCCCTCCTTATACTCCTCTTTTTCAGTTATCCGCAATAATTGCAATAATAATAATTTTTTCTCGCCCTTCGAGTATAAGTCTCAAGCCTTGTAAATAAATAAGCGAAGAGGGAAGGGAAAGTAGCTCGTAAAAACAAAAACTCCGCTTACGGCGCTTGGGTTCGCCCCCTGGGGTAGAGATGCGGGATTAATCAGGTGATTCATTGTTTCGCATTTATTCAAGTTGTCCCCGAGTGGACAGAATCCCAGTCTCAGAGAGATCCTTATGCAGGGAGGGAGGTGACATCACCTTTTCCCAGCATGCTTCTTGCATATCCGACGAGGGGCTGCTCCAGCGCCCCCTCGCTAAATGAGTCACGCACTCGCACCTCTAATCACTGGAGGTATTCGATGAGTGCCGAGTGTCACAGATCACCATGAAAACTGTGGGGGGATGAAAACTAGTATTGATATTAACGCCACCTGCATCCTAATCCTCGCATGATTCAACCGGCACAATCCCCTCCACAAACTGAGTATTCAGAAATCCTCATCTAATCGAAATGGCTAAAGATGATAGCTAAATGCAGTTATCCACTTCACTTGTTTAGGTTTATTTCTATACCTGGGTCTAGGCTCCCTAAAGCCTAGAAAAATTGGTTGGAAAGCAAGGTTGCCCTACGATTAGAGATTTTAATTTACTGATAATAAACTTTCAATGGCAACTAGCCGTCCAAGGCCTTTAGTAAGAAATGATCTATATTTCAGATTTTTAAAAAAAGTCGATAAGTTATTTAGACATTATTATATTTTATAAAATTTTTATATAGAAGTTATATGCAATCATTATAACAAATCGATTGCAAATAGTGAAACTGGAACAAGGAAACTAGGAGAAAATCATTATTTTAGGTTTAACAAGGACATTTAAAAAAAAAAAAACTTTCAGACGCCCAAAGTTTCTTATGGGGATTAAATCATCTGCACAAATATCCCTGCGTTAACACATTTATTTATATCGTCCACAACATTAATTAAAACTAGTTTATTGTACTTTCAGTTCATAATTTAAGATTGGAGCAAACGAAACTGCTGAAGAAAAAAAAACAAAAAACTGCCCATGATAGCAGGCAATCACCGATAGCTTCAGTGAATTGTAAGTGTGCCAACCAATTTGATCGATCACTCGTATAAGTGGGTCAACTTAGCACTACAGCTAGTTAAAGTATAATCAAAATGACGAACTACTTTCATTAATCGATAACAGAGTATGTGATGATACAATCAGTTATCCCAATTTCACATGTATTTGGGATTCAATCCGCTAATTCATAAAAAAACGTTGCACAACCCCCAACTCGTGCATCTTGACCTGACCTGGAAAACCATCATTTGCTTGGATTCCGAGTATATCAGGGGGCTAATCGATAACCAAACACCATCTTATAGATCCGGTACGAGAGAAAAAAAAAAAGAAAACAGCGGATGTCGCTCGTATCTTCCGAGTATTAAGCGTGCCATGACAGAGCCATTTTCTAGGCTCGTTCAATTGACAAAAGTTGAAAAGAAGAAAATGGCGAAAAAAGCGCCCCCTACTTTCCTCCATTACGTGTACACGTACGAAAGCACTCACCATGGTTTGTTTATTGTAGTCGGTTCTCGGTACTTGATTGGCGCAACCAATGTTGCAGGCGTAGCGATCAACCGTCTGACTGTAGGCCTCCATACAAGCTGGAAATAAAAAAAATGAGAAAACGGCTCGTTAAGTCCATTGACCAGCTCATTACTCATGCACCACGCAGCGCTCGTTAATTAGATTAATCGGGAGTTAGCGAGGGGCGAATGGCGCGTAAGGACGCACCGTGGAGATATTAGATGAGGACGTTTTGCCAACATTAAATTCCGACGTTTATTAAAACAATGATGAGCAACAGAATGATGAAAGGGTCTAAGGTGGGGTCGTGCAACTGATGCACCAGGAGGACACCTTTCAGATCGATTTATTGATATAAGGGCGAGGTGAGAAGACCCTCCCCCCTTTACAATATATACCTGCTATACCACTAACGAGTCGACCTTAATATCTCTTGGGGCATCCATAAATTGTGTCAGGCTATTTTGACCACTTCAACTACTTTGGACAGACCTAACTAGGGAATTATTTGATAACGTCCCGAGTGAATGCGATATATAAGATCACCTCAAAATTTGTCACGCGGAAATAGCACAAATACATAACATCGAATTGCTTAAAACTATAAAATCTACTTTTTGCTCTATATTTGTTTTTCAAATACTTCCCATAATGATATTAATTTCAATTATACAACGGTTAAAATGGGTCAAACAAATATTATTTAAAGTGTCATTCGCCATCATGTTGCCTATATTTAGAGGCGTGGAAATTTCGTGACAATCGCTATCCGAGTGCTATTTCAGTGCCAAAAAAGGCGGCCGCATGAAATTAATGAATATTAAATATGGAGAGCTTGCCAATTTCGCAATACAACATTAGGGCTACAGCGGAAAGCACTTTGAAAAACAACAGGTAATTCAACGGCTATAGATAAGCTAATAAATAGATTCATCAAAAATGCAGCATTCAATGGCAGCCTGGCACGAATGCGACACACACACAGCTCGCCATTATGTCAATCTATAGAGCCCTGTTTATTTCATCAAATTATCTAAATGGGGGCATTCCAGAAACGGCGATATTTTGAGAGATTAAGGGTAATAACTGCTCGCACAAATGCACGAATATAGTAGTTTCCCTACAACACAAGCATAGAGTGGATTCGCCTATTGCGTACACAGTACACTGCATGCAAACAATGACTAACATCATGGATGATTCAGTAAATCTGCTTCAGCCATTTCTAAAACTCGCAAAGGCTCGATATATTTGAAATAAACGTTCCCAGAACACCATCATAACGCCAGTCGAAAAAACCAGAAATCATACAAAATGGTGACATATGTTGGGCCCTATATGGGCTATTAAAGATTCGGAAACACTTAATTCTTAAGGCAAACGTAATATAGTGCATGATCTATACCTTTCGCCTTCTACACAGCCTCAATATTTATTGATCCTTTAGTGAAAAAACACCATTATAATAGTATACCGATTTTGCAATTAATTCACATCAGCACAACAGCGTGTAAAGAACTATCAGAGTTGCTAACTGAAGTTCTTGCAGAACACCCAATAGTTCTGTAATGCTTATAGGCTCAATTATGTTGACAAGCCTTTGAATAGCCCATTTTGCCACACCAGTAAGATAGGACCGCCCACTGTAGTGTTTTCATTATTTTGTCAAACCCCTGTATACCAATTTTAGACGAGGGCAGCAAAATTCCAGAAGGATTTCCAACGCGTCCCACACAAATTGGCGTACACACCTCACTAATTTCCCAAAACACCCCGTTTGGAAATTTGGAAAATAAGCTGCCCTGTCCTCATTTTTGGGACCATTCCCTGTTGCGTCATGAAACGCAAAAGCCGAATGAACTGTGGCAGTGCTTGAATTGAAATCCACGAGGCAAACTCAATGTGGAGCATGCAGGGCCCTCCATAAATGCATTATTCAGCGCTCGGAATATTCCCCCTGATACTTGTCTAAATTGAATAAGAGTCCCGTTTCATATCTGAGCGACGGCACCGAGTCCGTCAGGGTCCGCGAGGCCAACCGTGCAAGGCTATATATATATATATGTATTCGGAGATGCTATAGTTAATAATTTATCACAAAAATGAGCCACCGAATCAATGACTGGCAGTGCTGCCTCCACAGGCCTAACGCTATTCCAGACTAGAAATTCCGTTTAAGGGAGGGGCGCCATTTTTATTGGAAATTTTATTCCGTATATACATGTAAGGGATAACACGAAAGCGAGGATGAAGTATTAAAGCAGCGTGGCGCGTATCGAGTGAGGAGAGCCAATTTGCAGTGGCATCAAAAAGATCTAGAAGAAGAAGAGGAGGGGAGGGGACACAGTGTATATTAATGGAGAAAAATAAAAGCGCGAATACCACGATCCGCACTCAATTTGATAGGGGGGGACGGAGAAAACAATTTGGCGAAGACAAATAAAAAGGACGAAAACCCTAAAAATCCACCACCGGCTTTGTTTCACTTAGAAAATGCCGATGGAAAAACAACGGGGTGAAGGGATGTCACACCGGAACAATCTTATGCTGGGTATAATGATAAAAGGAATTCCTGGCATTTCAATAAACCCATCTCAATACGAGAGGGTGAATCAATTTTCCTTCCAGTCAAATACATTCATTGTTCTTTTTGTGTTCATCTATTTTTTAATGAGTAAATACGGAAATAATTCAAAATGTATGTTTGCTGTCTTGGGCTATTTAAAGGGAATCCTCAACTGCAGAGTATAAAAGTGTTTTCCAACCTCTTCCCACATATACCTGCCCACATTTTTTAAGGAACTTTTCTCTCCTTTCATCAATGAAATAAAGATCAAGTTTTTAATACAATAATCTTAAGGTGTCCAGTTAAAAGATAACCATTTCTCAAGGATTCCAAGGCATATCGCTTACATTTTTAAGGATCCTTCGCATAACTAATTACCACACTATTTTTCAAACAAGACACTACATTTTTCTGGATAATTATTTAAAATCATGTTATTTATATTTTTTAAATTATAAATAACTTATAAGACCCTATATAACATGAAATTTCCCAACACGGACAGGAAATTCCAACATTAATCAGAGTTGATAAAAATTCAAGCACATTTCAAGGCAGCTGGACACCCTGAATCAGCTCTAGAATGACCATATGTTTTCTATAACGGTTGTAAATTTAGAAGTGGCAACACAGTGCCAGACTAGGTCGGTGCAGTGAGTGCTGTTGTGTTTATGGGTGTTGGTTAAGAGCCCAAAAGGCGTCCAAGGCCAGAGAGAAAGATAGAGAGCCCAGACATTGATTGTGGAAATCCCACATGACAACTGCAAACGGAGGAGCAAGAATGGCAGTATCAAGAACCATAAAGGACGTTTAGAAAATGAAAGACAATACTAGACCCCAGCAACAGAGGAATGCTAATACAACCTCTGAGAAACAATGCATGGCACAGAGGTGGGTTCAAGGGTCACGAAGGGACATCCCGCAATATCATACGAAGATGCGTCAAGTAATCAAAATGTTTATTTCGTATATTGTATACTGATATAATATTTGTAAATTAATTATTATATCTTTTGTGAAACTAATTTGTAACAAGTTCTTGAAATGGAAAGTTTTCTATAAGGAAACTTTGTTAAAACATTTGATTGAAAATGAAGTTTAAAAAACCCATTTGTTTGTAGTTTCAGGTTTTCAAGATTACTGAATGTGCCCTGAATAAAAACTATTTTCAAAACAGACCTAACGATTTTTGGAGAACGAGGTTGTTATCCTTTGAGACAATTTTTTTTAACTCCATCCTATATGTTGGCTCATCAGAATTTTATTCCCTGGAGGCATTCCGGTGGTTTTTTCCTACCTCAAGACACCCGCAATTTCCCAGTAACGTCTGAAGAAATGGATGTTACATACTAACTACGGATTGAACACAAACAATAGCCCTTAATTCCTTAAGCTGAATTTAATTCCCCTGTATCGTATCAATTGGTTCCATTCCACGCCTGGGTGTGCTCAATAATCGCATAACTTTCTGAATGGTCCTTGCAAGCATAAGCCTTAAATGTATAAAAGAACAATGGTGATAAAAACAATGGAGGTAGACATAGTCTGGAGCGCATGAAGCAGAAAAGACAACAAATTTCGTGGCGTTTTATGGCGTTGTGAAGAAGGAGGATTAACACCGTTGGAGCCGTATGGGTCAGTGAGCAAATGTGACCCCAAGTCACGACGACTCGCCATTAAACAGTTTGCAGTCCATGAATGGATCAAGGAGAAAGAGAAAATCTCTGCGAAATGATGAACCGAAACATCTTCAGTGTCACCAACAGCTGCTTACCAGAAAGGACAAAATTACTTTGTTTTTCCGTCTAAAGATGACCGTAAAAAACTTTAGCTAGACCATTGGGGGCCAACAAAAATGGCGCCATTTACAGAGAAGACGAGCAGACTGACCGTAATAATCAACTGTTATCTTCAGAGACTTCCATAATGTCTACAGTTCCTCGCTAAAGTCCAGGTTAAAATTTGCGATGGTTGAACAACTGCCAAACGAGGACATCCCAAAGCCTCCAAGACTCAGATTTACAAGCTGTTGTCAAAGTGTCACATGATAACATATATCTTCCCTGAGATCATCACATTACTTTGGCTACTTTCTCCGTTGTGTGTTATGGGCGGAGCTAAAAAGGAAAATGGTCACCGCCTCCCTTTAAAAACGCCAGTGCGCATGCGCGCGGCACCAAAACACACGAAAGTACGGAGCGTGTGAACCTGGCATTAGTTGAAGTAGCTTCAGAAAGTCTGTAACATACCATGCCCCCAAAGGTCTTAGAAGTTATCAGTTGTTAGAAGATGTCTGAATAAGTTAATATCTAGCAAGTTTTATGAGAAAATCTAGAAGTAGAGGTCAACACCGGTGCTCGGGATTTAATTCAAGTAATAAAGTATACGGCGAGGCTAATCTCTACCACAATAAACCGCTCCACGAGTCCATAATGTTTTCTCTTTTGTTCTTGGATAGAGCTAGATTCGAGATCAAAATCCAGCAACCTTCGTAACCAAAATAAACCTTTGTGAACTACGATATCAGTTTCCAGACTTAATAACAACTAAATTGCTAAATCAACATTGAGCGAAGCCATGAACATACAGCATGGACATTTACCTCAGCTGCTCTCCACTTTATTGTCCTCTTCGGATACCAGATGGTAGCGGAGCAAAACATATATACCAGAATTTATTTGAATGGCAGGCTAACATTGAAACTAAACTTTAATTAATACTGGAGAAAACTTAGTCTAACATATCTTATTAAATCCTAACCAACTTTATAAATACATCGTAGAAAAAAAAAAACCGTTCTAGTCTAAAATGACAACTATGGCAAATGTTGAAGATAAACACAAAATAAATAATGAGTAATCGTACCAATATATATATATATTATAATATATATATATATCGCTTCAGGGCACAACAAGGATGGGGCTACCAGAGATATTTCTTGCATCCTCTCTAACATCCGGTGAGGGAAACTATACAATACAAGAGATTCTGAATAAAATGGAGTATCGTCTATATATTTATCTGTCATCGTGCATGCGATGCTTGGTGCAATTTTCAACTAATTTCCGTTACAAAGAGGGTTCCATTCCTATTGTTTATCACCACACGAGACTGACTAACGGCTAATGAAAACGGGGCAAAGCCAGCAGTCTATTAAATTAAAGTCATAGTATAGCAATGCCAGAAAAGGCGAAAAAATGTGATTTATACATCAGCCAACTAGGATTCAACATCGGCAACCACATTCAGAAATACGGGATTCTTGCAATGTTCCAGCAAGATTTTCTTCCCATTTGTGTAACTCTTTTCATAAAATTCAACAGTCAACAAACCGAGTTAATAAATGGTATTGCAGAGAATGCCATCTTGAGATTAAGATGTATCTTACAAACTTCTTGAAAAGGTGGGCTAGAGTAAGCATGATCTCTTTTTACGCTCTATCGATTGCAATGAATCATAAGTTATTGGAAACGATAGCTACAACAAAAAATCCCCAATTATTGTCGCAACTTTGTGTTCTTGATTCAGCGATCCAATAACTGTGTCTGCAGATCCATATCGACCAATCATGAGGATGGCCGTTGACTATGGTTCACCAAACATTACAGAAAAAAAAGAACTTGAGCATTATGTCTGGCAAGTAAGAACAACTGGCTATTGCAGTCAAGCATATCACATCAGTTGACTGCGCTAATAAACTAATAAACGTTAATTACCTCAAGGTGGCTCACAAATCGAAAAGCACACAAAAAAAATATCGGAAATGTGTGTATACCAGGTGTATACTTTTCGATTTTCTTACAACTTTCTTTGCCCCTAAAATATACGTAGCTCTGTAACCACTAACAACAATGCACGTATACGCGTCATGGTCGAAAAAGCGCACAATTTCAAATGGAAAGAGGGCAAGCCCACAGGGACGAGGATGAAAAAATCGATAAAAAAGGAGAAGACTCAAACAAATTGGTATTTGGAAAATGGGAAGAAAAAAGTGGAAATGGTGCGGAAGGGCCTGCTCTGAAACTGAGTTTCATAACCTTATCATTTCTGTAATCTTGCGCCATCTTCAATCACCATCAAAAACTATAAACACCAGTTGGTGGCCAATGGACGCCAAAGACATTCCTTACCAAAAGCAGTTTTTTCCAATTACTTGGACAAACATATCCACAAATGGAGGGTAGATCGCCCAAACACGTGCTATTCTAAAATCTTCTACCAACCGTTCATGTAAACTAACCTCTTATCATTATTGAAAACATGTAATAATATGGTAGATAAATTATTTAAAATTTTTCACATTGATATTTAAAATAACAGTATAGATAACATTTGTCAATAATCTACAAGCAATATGACATAACAAACAATACTTGTCATTGACAAAGCTATGAGGTGGTCAACTGCGCTGCCAATATTTTAATATGGGTAGATAATAATGGTGCATCATAGCCAATACATAAATTAATAATTTATCCTAATCGGCTACAGTTATCCTCCATAAAACAATTTTGCGGTTTTTTTACACGCAATATGATATTATTAATTAGCATCTGTATTATAATTAGGTGGCATGCATGATGCAGCCATATTAAATTATTTCCAGAATTGGCTATATATAGAGAGAGCCTGTCATTACGATATTGCGGTCAAATTGTATACTTCGTTTCATATGCACTAATCCTCATCCGTTACGAACTCGGGTTTCAGCAAATCTGGTTTAGGATGATATCGTGTAGGCAAGGCAAAAGACCTGGCAGTCAAATTATGTGTAATTAAGACAAAGTATGGACGCCTTAATGCGACATCTTGGCTTGCAAAGTCAATTTCAAAGCAATGCGGTAAACTGATTACCCTCAATTCTATTGTCTACTTGCTTAAGATGTATACGGCACCACCGCTGCAATTAAGGCTGAAATTCTATCGAGGGGTGATGAACCGAAGAAAGACTAATTTGAAACATTCCGTCAAATGTAACCCAGAAACGTGTGACTTATAGTCAAATCAATTTGCACATGCGTCAAAAACGATGATGGGTGATGCTGTAGCGCTCTTGGTATAAATGACGCTGAGCGCATATATCCATGGTTTACAAATATAAAAAAAATCGCACAAATTGGATTCTGATGCAACTCATCATTAGCTTTACAATATCGATTGCTACAAGAATATTTAAGGCTATACTCACAGGCCATGCAGGCAGCCCTGGTGGCATTGACGTTGTCGCCGTCATCGATGAGATCAACCAAAGTAAAGAATCGACAACCTCTTTTGCAGCATTCTGAATGTTTAGGCTGGAATTGAGAAGAAAAAAAAACATTTTAACATCTTAGCTTGACAAAAAATTGGAAAGCTTCTTGGGATTAAAAAGCATTAGAATGGCATGAATAAGTAATGTTATTAATATTGTATCAATCAGCGTATACAAGGTATTCGCGTCTTAAAATGCATTTTGAGAGATGAAAAAAGATCAGATATGAATCTTTAATACTGTAATGGGTGCCAAGAAAAAGAAAAACGTCAAAAGAAATGTGCAAAAAAACACGGGCTCAGGCATTTTATATTAGAATACAGTGCAAACGTTAACTTTGAATGAGTTGCGTGCTGCCAACATGAATTTCTCAAATTATTGAATGACGTCACCCATCAAGCCAGTCTCAGGCTCGTAATAGGCAGATGCTCAGTTTAGGTACCAGGGGTGGTAAAATCACATACGAGCCATGAATATATGCAAGCTCATATTTGTTAAAACTTAAATTTGGAAACATCTATGCAGACATGTGCATGAATAGCTATATAAAGACGCCAAGACTTGTCCATACATGTCAGTGTATGTGTGGCCAAACATTACGAGTCTGTAATATCCCTTGCATGACCACATGCTATATATACATATATCTCCACGTATAATGTTAAACTTGGCTATAATGTATGTGTACACCATTCCTGGCTTGTACCACATATATATGGAAACAGTCTACGAGTAGTCAATGTAGGGTCATTCCAAATCTTAATATGGCACATACGAGGTTCTAAATATGGTCAACATATGGCTATGTAAACGCCACATGTAAGTCCATACATCTCCATATCTTGGTTTTTCACTCGGGACGGATCACCACTTATGATAACGCCCTTAAGTATATTTTTCAACAATAGAGATATTCATTCTCAAATTTCCTTGATATTTCCTGGCAATTTCAGCTTGAGCGTCGACGTTTCAAATTGCGCGAACCACGAAAGAGCATTATTATTGATGGGACTGTAATTTGCTGATCTTATCCGTAAATACGAGCTAAGATTAATGGTTACAAAATGGCAATAAAAGTCGCCATTTATCAAAGTGAATTAGTTGCGTAATTAAAGAACACGTAGAGATGCTGGGAAAAACTAAAAGCTAGATAAGGGAATCTACTCTTATAGTGCACGGAAGCCTATGGCCTACACAGGATGAGGTACTTTATAATAACACGCTATATATATAGTATATGCACGGCAGATTGCTAATGGCGAATGGTGCAACATGGACTCGTCTTTAACGGATTGCCTTATCGTTTGGAAACAGAGCCCCGCTATACCGCGAAAAAGGTCATCCTATTATGCAAATTGAATTTCTAATAAGATCAAAAGAGGAAGAAGGGAAAGCTTTAGACGAATCTGGTGGAATGAACCGAAACACTATTTATCTCTTCTGCATGCATTATAGATAGGTTACAAAATAACACAAACTAAGCATTTTATACACGTAGAGATTAGAAGAATTAAACGAGACATAGTACAACTTAACGAAAAATCATAAAAGATATATTACTAAATCCTTAATGCCAGTGTGGATAAGCTATACATTAAATATGCACATGTATCCTGCACATGTATGTAACATACAAGAACCATAGTGTGCTTCTGAATGACCATATAGGGGCTGTTCCTAAACATTGATATTATACAAAAGCCAGAAATAATGTAATAGTGTCAATTTTAAGCCCTATACGTGAACATACTGCATAGTTAATATTATATATGCCCATACGTGGTCGTATAATGGGATATACGAAAAGCCATGGCCATACAAGGACAAAGCTTGGTAAATTATATGGCTCGTCAAACCAGTTATGCAGTATTTATAGATGTTCCCAAATTTCGACCATACATGTTCATACACGTATATACCGTTATAAGTGAATAAAGAACAAAATGTCAGCCGTTTCTTAACTTTTAACCAATGCATGCATGCAGACTGCTAAAATTCTCAAACTTATTTCAACAAAATATTCTTAATTAATAACCCAAAGTGTCTAACGCAGTATATAAATTTTCGAAGTAATCTCCGTAAAATCCAACTAAATGGGACTAAATTAAATGAAAGAAAGCCTCGTCATATTAATAAATAAAAAAATAAAAAACACCAGACATGTAAGAATAAGAAGACATCTTTCTTTCCCTCTTAATCCCTTTTTCAGATGAAAAATTTGACTGCGAGCTAGCTGTTTCTTTTATTCCGTCCAATTAGTTTTGATTTAGATTTAGTGCGTGATAGCTGAATACGAACCTATGTTTCCTTTATCGTTAGGAATTCTTTCCTCCTAACCAATGAAATACATTAGGCGAGCGGGGCAATTTATGTGGAGCAAGAAGAAAGAGTGAGACCCATACACCATTTTCGTGTTTTATTGAGTCGAAAGTGTCGTTTAGTAAGATTTATTTTATATTCACGTTCTCAGCGTTATTACAACGATACAGCATTGGTACGCACTTCTTAAAAGCGAAAACAAATGGAAAAATATGAAAATGCATGCCACACACAATAACCAGCTTGATTTTTGAACATGCCACGCAAACAAGGTTCAAAGCTGCTTTTTATAATTTACTGATCTTACAGATTTTAAAAATGAACTGTATTCAATTTTTTGGTTTACACAGCCGAGCATATGTTTAGACATCAAAGAAGGCAATCATTGATAGCACACGTGCCATGTGGTGAAAATCGCATTAAATGGAAGAAAAAAAGCTTCAAAGATAAGTGAATGTTTAGTCTTTATCGTGGTTAATTTCACTTAATTCATTCTAAACCACATTTTCCGACAATAAAGAACAGTATAGCAGCTGGATAAATATAATTATTTTAAATACCGTCAACGAAATTAAGCAATAAGCAAAAACATTCGACTAATGTACACAATCTTCGTTAACACCGTCGCCATTCATTGGAATAAGTTGACCTGCGTATATATAATTAACTAAAAATAGGTTGTATTCTCTTCATTCTAACACGATTCTACACAAGGCAGTGAACCACACAATGAACTTACTGTCTGGCTATTTACATGATATTGTCAAATGTAAAATGCACACGTTAATTGCAAGGTGCCTATACAATATTCTAAATAGGCATAAATGGTGGCACACGTAACAGTCGAATTGAATTTGTCAATACTGTTAATGTATACCTGTATTATGTATGCATTTCAATTTCGGAGCATTGCATGTCAAACAGCGGGTGTTTTGCGACGCTTACGAGGGGAAAAACTGCACTCATTTGGAAAAAAAAAAACAATCGATGAGAAAAACCGCAAGACGATGCTTGTTATTCCTCTCGATATAATACGAGGTATCCACTTATTGAAAGCTACGGTTTTCTGTGCTTACTAGCATTACTTTCGTCGTGGAATGCCACATACATATACATAACAACAGGAAAATACACGAGTACGCCGTAGCAACTAACAACCTCAAAGTATAATCTATCCCTTCGATTAATCATTCAATTATGTGAAGCATGCTATAACGAAACCCCGACAAATTTGCCAATTATTTAACATAGGATGTCGTATACAACCAACGAAACACCGGTTCCAAGAACCTAACAACAGCACTGTGCAGACGCAATTGCAACTGGGAACAATTTGGATTGATCTGGATCGGACACCCCACTTGCCTTCACAGACAACCCCATCGTTCTTATGCATACTTATGTGGTTGCAAGACAAAAAAAACCCAGGTTAGAATAGCAAGGATGCTACAATGGAAAAACATTTTCAAAAGCCAATGAATAAATGAATGAATGTCAATCAATGAATGAGAGTATGGTACATTAACCCCAAGAACAGATCTTCAAGAGGCAAATTATGACAATGCGCCATTTCCAAAACTGCAATCATTCCAAGAGACCTGGCCTTAACAAAATAATGTGTAGAACCTGAAAGGACATACTTTTCATGCTTGTGAAGTAATTTTTTATAAATAAAAAAAACCTTGATGAATATAAGCAAAGCGACTGAAATGTAAAGTCCAACCTCAATTCGCCATTCGCTACGTTCGCCAATTTCCATGCTTCATTATTCAGAATCGATGTCGTTCCCTAAATCCATATCCATTTGCTTGGGAAAATGAGCATGTGTTCAACTCGAGAAACATAATTAAAACGCATAATAAAGCAGCTCGCATTTCTCTCACCATGCATATTTATAGCGCACAGGCCACACGTAGCTCTTCTTCCACACAACTACACTCATTCAATTTTAATAGACGTGAAAACCAAATGAGAGAGTGAGGATGTACTGAAGGGCGATAGAATTATTGCAACAGCAACAAACAAACAAACAAAAAAAACATTGAAATCATGCACATTGCATAACTCCAACGCTCACAATTTTTGTTTATTCTAACAAAGTCAGAGTTTTAGGGGGATAAACAGCTTTAAAAGTGTAGCAATGCTGCAAACACTCAGTGTAGTCCACAGCACTATAAAATTCAAAAGATGATTTAGGTCAAGAAATAACTATTACACGTTTATTCTGTACGCTTAGCGTTCATTGGACAGGTATAAAGCATTCATAACACCACAAGGGACTAAAATAGCACTAGTACTGTAACAGCACAAACAAAAAAAGCAACTGAACGGTTGCTTAGCGAGTAGCAATTAAGGAGGCATCCAATATAATGTTGTCTCTTGTATGTCTATACTTTGGCAGATTAACTCCTAATGGAATCTCATTTTCATTCCAGTGGTTTTGCACTTTAATTAATCCAGGGGGTATTTAACGAACATACACACGATGATGCATAAACGCAGCACGCACATTTACACAATAATCAATAAGGAAAAGTTTACAAATTGAAAATGAGTACTGCCACTATGGAAAAGCTGTGGGAACGCTTCATGAAACAACACAGGGTGCAACAATGTAAATTTTACATTGTAAACTTTGGATCATTTTCAAATTACCCATATCATGTTTATGATAAAACTAAACATCCCAGCACAGGCAGTGTGGAATGCAAAGTGAAAACATATGTATGAAATAAACTAATGATTAAAAATGGCACTGTTTAAAATATTTACACCTTACTCGCTTTGATACCCTGTATATTGAACATATACACAATTATTAGGGTGAAGCAGTTGTAATCTTTACACCCATAACATGATATAGACCTTATGTGACACCCTGTACAATGTGTATATCCCTTTGTAAGCATGGACATGCATAATTCACAATAAGCCCTTTCTGGTATAATGGCGTGAAACGTATTCGCGGTACAAAATTTAATTCACCTTAATTAGAAAATGATTGTCAGATGAGGGAATTGAGCTTTAGATCGGATTAACCATTAACTTTTTTTGTTCAGTTCTCGCTAATAAGCACACGAAAACACGAAATACATCACATTGCGTAGGAGAAGAGAGCAATGAATTGGTGGATTCGCATCGTGTTAAGCTGAGCCACCTTTCACCTTTATCCCCTCACTGAGCGAGCTTAAAAGGCAGTAATTTACTAATTCCTATTAAAACGTTACAACGCCCGAAACCCACATTAAGCTCCAGAAAATGGCCGTTAATTCCCACGAATCACGAGCCTATAAACATTTGCGATAAACATGTATATAATCTAGTTTTTGAAGTAAACATGCCTGATGATGAGCAACCCTCCCAAAGGGCTTATTCATAATAAACTAACACAACACTAATGAGTGTGTCCTGCAATCCAACAGAAAGCAACACTTGCACCACAAATTTTAACAGGTGGGATACGAACTGACCTCAAAACTGTCCCCTTAATGTATTTTAACAAGACAGCATGTGCCACTCTACAGTCTCTAAGGACCTCTTGGACCATTATACGTTATGTCACATCACACAAAACGTCACAACAAATATGATTTGATTAGTACTACTTCGCTATTAACCTTACAAACTTCTTAATTGTACCCATCAATGCATCTGATTTGGAAATTAAGATGGCTACCAATAGTCAAAATGTGTATATAAACCTGTCAGCCATCTTGGCTCTAATATGCAAGTATATTTTAAAACTATCTCTTCAAGCAGAGTAAAGTTTAGGTGTCCTAGATCCAGCTCAATAAATACATGTCAAATTGGACGACAGAACTACTGACAGTGCAGTATTGGCAATGAGTTGGCAGTGCAATAATGACTGTCAAGTAATGGCTAATACTGAAGCTCAGATGACCAATTCAACAGTATCCCCACATTTGATGCTCTCATGATGGCTCGTTACGTACTGGCTTCCTGTAGCAAACTCCAGAAGCTAATGAAGCAATTAGGACACGGATGAATTAGCTCCGTTAGCCTACGAGAAAATAAAATCCTCCAAAAAAATAGGGCAATTTCCTACATCGCCAACGAACCCCCGCCATCAAAGAAAATGCATTAAAACGTCCGAGGAAATGACCGATCAATGCAATAAAGATGCCAAGAAAATGTAATTCTAAACCTAGATAGAATAAAAATAATGAACTAATGTGGTACAAATATAAAATATCATCTCGTTGTTATGGTGATCGTAGACAGTCATACTTTCATTTTAAATTTGCAATAAAATGGACTAATTCCATTTCGAAATCATGCGATTGCCCCCTTATTATATACAAGAAAAATCCAGGGATTGAGAATAAAAAGCTTTTTAGAATGGTATTTCATATCATTTACATGAAAAATGCATGAAAATATTGTTTCAATAGAATAGGAGGTCCTTTAAGGAGAAACTAACATTGTCTGTTTTTGAAGACAGAAAATATAATTTTTTTTGTAAAATAAGAAAACCTGAATTTTTAAATTTAACTTAACTTAAAAAAATAAAGATCAGAATCTACACGAAAAAAACGTTGAGAAACATTTCTTGCCTTTAAATTATTATATTTACTAATCCCACGTAGGGGGAGCTACCGAGTTTTAACAAAGCTATTCTTTGAAAAGTTCAGCTAACCAAATCACATTTGCTTTTGTCCAACATCGGTTAAAACATAACTACCATTATTGTCTGTGGTTATGTTTCCAGATGTTTCCCAAGATAGCATACATTCATGGAGATTGAAAACTCCCATTTAGATACATTGATATGATGTAGACAAAGAGATGGTTTTACATTAAAGAATAACAACAAAAAAATGTTACATTCAATTCATTGTAGCTAGAATGGCATACAAGCATGAGTTTATGAAAACATGTCTGTATAATACGTCAAATTAGCTTTTTATATCACCCATTAATTAAAACAGGGCTGTAATTTGAGTAATTGGTGTAATTGATTAAACTGAAAAACAAAATGATATCACCGCTTTTTTGTTGTTGTTATTAACATAAAAATCGACCTTCAAATTACATACATTAGATGCATTATCCTATTCTGTTTTTAGATTGGGCTGTCACTTGGTGAAAACATTTCCATTAATCTATTATCAGCTAATCAAACTTTAATTTAAAATCCGATATATCAATCAACACACACATCCTTAACCATTTGTTCTTGCCATAATAAAAAAAGCCAGTGCTTATTTACCAACGTTTCCAAAACATGGCTGATTAGGCTCTTAATTCATTACTTATTCATTGAAAACGCCATATACTAGGTAGGAAACGTATTTTTTGGAGTTACTACTCCAGAAGCACTTGAGATGAGCAAAAATTAATGGTGGATCTGTGACTTCCCAAACGGAAAATTAACAGAAAACCAACTAGGTAAAAAACCTTCTAAATCCTCAAGGCATTGCATAAAAAACTAAAAAGTGGATATTAAAACCTCGATTAAGCAACCGACATCCCTTTTAAGAAGTTCGCGAGAGATTCTATACCAACACGAATATGATCTGCGGAAGTGAAGTATACACGCGTTACGAATTTAGAGAAAATGTTTCAAGTACTAGTACATCATCAATTTCATCATTTTTAAATAAATAAACCTAGAATAAAAAATGATGCGATGGCGCCTGGAACGAAACGAGTCTTATACTTTAGTGTATTTGGTCTACTTCGTTAGATTCAGACACAGTCAACAAAAAACTAATATCGCTAAGTTGGTTCAACATCGCAATAAGAAACCAACATTATAAAGGATGTCGACGTAATTCACATTGGCTGACAAGCATTTCATCCTTAGTCTGACATTAGAAAAAACCTACTTAATATCTAACTGCATTTTGAGGGAACCCCAAGTTTTTAAATAAATTATGAAATTTCCGTAGGCAACTATTCTTGAGAAGAAAAAAAACTTTCCAAGTTAAGGGATCGAGTTCCAGCGTTAAAGACACCGAAACATATTATTAAAATATATGAAGAAGACGTTGAATGGTTTACATGCGCATCATTGGTAGTTTCATAATTTATCCAGTTTTATATTCTAAAATATTGGCACTGCTTCAAAATAATCATGCAACCTACCAACCATATAAAAGTACAAAAACCACGAAACAAAAACGTTAAAACCACATAAAATATTGTTGATACGTTAAAAAAAGCGTCCATTCTGTGGAAATTTATTTGCTTATGCTTTGAGTCATCACGGGACAAATGAATAACTGATGATGAATTCTAATAAATTGTCGATGAAGGATATAATTTACATCGTCAAGAATAACTCAATGTCCAAAACACCTGTGGTTGGTAAACTCAATGCGCAGGTTGTGACACATAGTGAGAATGTCACATGTGTAAGAGTCAGGATGACAATTTTGTCACCCGTTATTGTTAGTGAGAGTAAACACTTATCGGCACGAACAGTAAGTCTGGAATGTCCGAGCGGTTGTCCACGTTAATATCAATCGCGATTTTTATGACATTTTTCTATCACGATGGCGTTTTACACTCCATGTCACACCGCATGTGAAAATGGTCCAAATGTTGTAATTTTGTCATCAGATGTCATCGAACGTGATGATGGAAAACCGGAAAACTCAACGAGCTAGCGAGAGGGAGGAAACGTCGTAAATTGTTATTGGACCTAGAAGTCATTTCCAACGTCTTGAAAAATGACCCTTAAATATTATTACCATTTTCCCATATTCGTTCCCTGGCTGCAAAAGTTGCTGAGAAATAAAAGTTTGACAAATACTGGTAGCCAGGCGTTGCTTGTGATGAAATTTACCATTATCGAACATCCCTATATATCCTCAACAACCGCGAATGATTAATGAATGAACTTTATCATGACTATCATGCAAAGTTGATTTCAATCATCAAAGTGTCGGCATCAATCCATCGCAATTCAACCGTAAATCACCGTTGAATATAAAGATTGTTTTCGAGTGGGGTCAATGCCTCCAACCATGCATTTTTATCGCTAGAAAATTGTCTTAATATTTATTCGTCCATTCCCTTGTCAACAACGTTGAGCTACAGGTTGACAGATAAAAAATGACTGTTAACATGATATGTAATAGAGTAACTACATAATAAACTATACTTCAAATACAGTACGGAGCCATTACGTGAGTCGTATATTATAATAATTCTGATGTGGTATAGATAATGTTATTTAAACCGCCGAACAAATTTTATTTTTAAATTAGACCAGAAACACGAACACGCAGGATGCCAAGGATAGGCCAGGATGTTACGTCATGATTAATAGCTTTTTTATGCATATTATTTCCTTGTTAGCCTATCCGCTCCAACAAAATATTTATAGTTATAAGGTCTAGTAAAACCATTAAATGTCTACAGGTTCAGTAGCTTTAACTTAACTACTTAATATCTTCATAACTTTTATATTTTTCTGTTTTTAGCACACTTTCACAATTAATGTCACATAAATCGAAATTATTTTCATGAGTGGCAGTAAAAAACACAATATGGTGCTATTAAATACATCTGAAATCGAAAGCCAGCAAAATGTGTTTCAAACACTTGACAGTCAGGAAAAAGTAAACACTGCATTTTGTAAATACAAGCTTGTAAAAATAACGCTTATTCGTATATCTGGGTGCCTTGTGCTGCCATCGAGCGGCAAATGCGACTTTATCCTTCCCGCCTTTCCCCTTGAATTCGTATTACATTGGCACCAGGACAAAAAATTCAGCTATGTTTTTTTCTACGATACCATTATGCGGCCGGTGCACCCATAATCAGCTCTTAAATGGCTTTAATTTGGAAGGCGCTTCAGCTACGGATGAATTAGGAATGCCTCCAAGCTATATGAAAAACATGCATTGGATCTGTATGTACATCCATTAATGCGAATTTTCAATAAGGCTATGCTGAAACTTTGGTTATTAGGAGCCAGGCTTACGTGAGGGAATAACTACAATTTAATTTCCTTTCTTTCAAACATATAAATGAACGTTGTAAAAAGCATACAAAACAGTCTTGCACAACCTACTGACAACTTAACAACGTTTACTACGACTAGGATGGAAGCAATATCTCTGAAATTTAGTAAAATCATTGGAATATTGTTTATAAGCAATTTTAATAGATAGCTTATAAAGAGTATTCCAATGATTTTAGCAAGTAACTTCTTAAAGTTTAGCTTAATACAGTTCACACAAATTAAATATAGCAGCCTTGAGTTTAATTTTTTTTCCAGAAAGATGCAACCGCATTTCTAATTGCATATAAAATACAGAATTTTTGCATAAATGTATGAAGATGCAGATATGATGCACAGGGGAACCACCCATGGAAATACGAAAACTCAGGATTAAAACGAGGACGATAACCCCTTTTGGAGAAATTTTGCCCTTCAGAAAAGGGGCCCACGTAATATAGAGCAAGATGAAATTTAATTATTTAACAAGTAGGCTTAAGAATACCATCGTGTATTATTTCTCGATGAAGATCTAGTACATTAATCTAAAATTCAATTCATCACTTTTCCCACGTGATGAGAAACCAACTGGGGTGTTCTAGAATCACAAATGAAATAAGGTTGTAAAAACGAAAGAAAGCTCTTAAAATGCTCTAAAGAAATATTTCTCAAGTTATTAATGCTAGCTGTTGCACGTTGATAAGATGAACAAGATAGATAAGGTACACTTAAAATACACGTGTATACATGTACTTTGAAAGCATCGACAGAGTGTGCCGACACCCTGTAACATCTGTCTAATATCTAAATTTTCAGTCTATTTCCTAAACAGATTGAATTCATCGATGTGATAAGCGAGTTGGAGAATAAAACACTGGATCACAAAGGGTGTTCATTAGAGTCGGCGCTAAGTGAGTATGCAAATGAGGGAACTCGCAAATTAGAAACGTCAACCTATTTAAAGGGCCACGTCGTCATCGAACGAATAGAGCGGATGATAAAAAATAAAAATATTATAAATGGGGATAAAAAGAGGCGTGTAGATTTAGTCCTAATGCAGCCATTAAAGGAATCTCGTTAATAATAAAAGCCCTGTCCAACTTGAGGTGTGGGACCGCTAATTTCTGCATGGAAACGAATTTAATGAGCAAAAGGGTTGAATGATTGAATGGAACTCAATATGGAGGAGGCCAAATGCAGTGGTTGCACGTGGCAGTTGGGGAACAACGCTCCAGAAACAAGCCCATATACTGGACAATGTGTATTACTAAAAAAC
Organism: Julus scanicus; assembly: GCA_034698625.1. Lineage (NCBI taxonomy): Eukaryota > Metazoa > Arthropoda > Diplopoda > Julida > Julidae > Julus > Julus scanicus. The sequence continues at coordinate 37,439 of JAQGBW010000100.1, read as the reverse complement.
GAAACGGCTATAGTGTCTAAGCTCTGGAAAAAACCCAAACTTTCATGAACTTCTGATATGCCAGAACGTGGTTTTATAAATCAATGACAATTATCAGTTTGTGCTCATGATATGGACTTTAGTTATGCTATCAGTTTGGTTCATTGTCTCCCTTACTTTCACCTTAGCAACACTATTGGTTTTATATTTCATGAAATTTCTCACAAAATTTCCAAAATAATGAAATGAGGGTTTTATAAAGCAACGAATTTCCCCATAACTGGAACAGGGTTTGCTTATAATAATACCCTGACATTTTTGTTCGGTCCCTTGAATCCCTAAGGGTATATTCACTGTGAATATTTACAGACTCTCTTTAAGAAGAGTTACAAACACTGAAGTTAAAATCCATACGTAGAAATTTATGTTAGCGACGTTTCAATAATTGTCAACATTATCGTTCAACTGAATTTCTAATAGCTTATACGTTATCCTTTGGAATTGCATTGCATTGTCGAAACACATTTAAAATTGACCAATATTATGGATTTGGTTTAGTACGGGGCTCCATCAAGGCACTTAATGACAATTTTTACCTGCATTTGCTGCCAGACATTATCGCGAAAAAAGCAAAAATTACATTGAATTATCGATATAAGGGGACGATTTATCTTCTGTACTTACGCAACTTCCAAGTAACAACCCAACCATTTGTACAAAACTAGAGTGGTGTGAATGAATATATTGGAAAAAAAAATGCCAGAAATAACATCCAGAAACATATCCTCGTTACCATGTTTACCCCTACAACCATGCATCGACCTGTGGATGAATATCTAGTTAATGCGATTTCAAGCACAACAGGTAAACAATGTTTGTTTACCAAAAATAATGTGGACAGTAACCTGGGATACTTCATCGAATTCTGCCTATTTACATAAACCAACATTTCTAAATTAGTGATGGGTTCTATTTAAGATTGCCTATATGTTTAGGTGAACATATGAGCAGTTCAACGAGTCATTTTGGGATTTATTATTTAAATTTGAGTCAAAACACGCTGCCATTGACAGATCTAGCAAAACCAGCGCTGATTAATTAATTCTTCATCAATATTCAAATATTGCTCTCCCATATTTAATAACTGAAAAAATTTAATTAAAACAGAGCTCAGGTTTCGCAGAATTATTATGCAGGTGCTGTCGTCTCATTTTTCCCCTGTAGATCTGGTAAAATTCATTTTGGGTTTTTTATATTTTTTTCTCCATTTTTTCATTATTTTAAACAGATACAGACATCCATAAAACGATTATAAGAACTTCAGCAGTTGGTACATGTTTAATGAAAGAAATTCCGCAAACTTTGCAATAAATATTGTTCCCGTGCCAAGCATATATACACCATATGTATAAATGACAATAAAAAAACCAATGTTTATTCATCATTATTTTAAGCAATGTGAAAGTACTAGATAAGCAAATTCTTGAATAAAATTAGTAAATTTCAGTTTTTACAACTGTATATTTTCTTCACAGTCATCTGGAAGTTGGATGCAAAGATTCAGCAATAGTAGCCATAAGAATGATGAGATTTATCGAAAAACTACACGATGTTTAATGTCCCCTGATCCAGCCTCGTGAATTCAACCCAGAAAACCACATATCAGCAGACAAAATACGGAATATGGTTAATATCACACAGACCTCATTTTCCATTTATGGGGCGATGTGCATGAATTATTCAGATAAGAAAGGAGGAGGAAAAGGAGAACCCAAATTGGCCAGAAATTCGAGCAGAAAAAGCAAAAGCACGGTTTGGCAGTATATAAAGACCGAGCAGGGTCTTAATTCCCAGTGGGTTCGGACATCCTTGCGCATGCGCACACACGATCATATACCCCTCGCTACAAATGGCCATCATTTTTCCACAAGCCGAGCGCTGGCATCAATTTGGTAAAAGCCTAGCGAACTGGGGGTTAAAACTGCAATATTACTCCCGAGTGGACAGTCCGATAGGTGAATGGCTTTTCAAGTGTACTCGCAGTTAGCTCAGCCATGAAATGGAAAATTTGCTTTTCGAGACAAAGGCAACCTGATTGCCAAAGATTTCCGGAAATACAGATTCGTGAAAACGTCCAACCACCACTGCTTCAATCATGACATTAGAATTGGTTATAAAACAAACATCTAGCATTTTCATATATTTTGACAAACGTATATTTTCGAGGAAAAAACTCAACAAGCATCTCTACATTGCATTAGACTACAAGAAGTCTACTTTGTACTTGCTTTTTACCTGCTGATCCTAACATATATAAACATTTAAAGAAGCGCAAATGTGTAGCAATTTTTCAAAATACATGCAGTCATTCCAGTTAAATATATGGATTACGTCATAAAGTTCAAGTTAGCAAAATAACTAAATTCTATACTTGTAGTTCAGATAGCTGTACTGTTATTACATCTAAAAACAGTCATCTGTGCTAAAAACACGCAACAGTTATGTTGCAGGTCTTCATGAAAGCTCTTCCAAGCTCATATTGCAGCTCAAGTTGACAAGAAATTTACGTCATAGAATACAATCAGAATGATGAGCAGACCTTGTCGGTAAGGAGGTTATGACTATCTTTAAGAAAATGCAACATGTCCTTTTCTTTCTCGGTGCCCTAATTTGCAAAATCTGTAAAAGCATGCTCGCAGTATAAAGTGGCACCTGGATGCGCCATTCCATCATTGTTTCCATCGATTTCAGTGCAAAACTGCATCTGTAAACCCCCATTTTATTACAGTGTATAATCTGTTGCACGTAGCTGGGATTTGGCCAGGGTTCGACTCAAAAGCAATAAAGCGTCGTTAAAAAACGGGCAAAAATCAACGTTTGCGTTAAACAGTAGCTCGTTAGCCAAAAGCTAGGTGAAATGTTGAATACAAACGTCCTGCTAGGAATTAATCGCGGGTCAACCGACTGGCTCTATATAACGACGGGCCTATTTGTACACGAGGCGAGAGCTTATCTAATCACCGATATACGGCTGCAATCGGTAATTGAGCGCGATAACCACAATCCCCGCAGTAAGCTTATAGATGCAATAAGCGAGCAACGTAATTATTTATTTAGTCGGCGAACGTGCACACACGTACACAAGAAATTACGTCAGCACAAAATGGGACTAGCAAGTTTGAATATTAGCTCGTTTCTGGCACTTTACCTGTTTTGCTATAATAAACTAAACGCTCCTAGAATTAAAATTGAAATTGAAATTCTGAGACAAACTTTAGCCGGAAACGATGATTTCGTCACAGACGCGTGCGCCCATTCACATCCGCCAAAAAAAAAGCGTTCCCATGTGAAACTACCATTCTCTCACGTGCAGGAGACAAATAGGTGGATGAACATCCATCCATATGCAGTCGCTGTAATGCCATAGACATAGCATGGCTAAACAGCATTTACCCTAATCTTTGTAAGGCGTCCAACAGGCTGTTTAAAAGGGATTGAAACCCTATACCTTTTAATGGGTAAATTTGCAATGAAACTCACAGCCAAACAAAAAGAGATTAAATAAAAATTGTTTAAAATAGCTTGACAAATCAGCAAGGTCATTCGATTGTCGTTTTTCACTTTAAAATAATTGATTTTTTAGAATTAATAAGCAAGTTTGAAAAATGACCGTTATTTTGCACACGCTGCTAGCAGTTGGCAGCATGAGATAGGCAGGTTGTGAGTGCAAAAATTCAAATAATAATTTAAATTAAAAAATCGACTATTTTAAAGTGTAAAACGACACGCGGATGACCTTGCTGATTTATCAAGCTATTTTAAACAATTTTTATTTTTAGTTAATCTCTTTTTGTTTGGCTGTGAGTGTCGTTGCAAATTTACCCATTGAAAGAGATAGACAGGGTTTCAAATCCCCATAATTATCTGAACAACCACTAGTACATTCCCATATATCATTTCATCTGTTTAAGACTTTAGTCAGTAAAATACATTCTGACAGTATTTTTTGTGGATCTTAGTATGGATTGCTGAATGTCTGTAACATGGAGAATTAAAACAAAGTTCACAAAGTATAAATTTAAAGTTTTCATGTAGGGCTTTTTGAAATAACTTTTTCGCTTATTTGTCCTGTATCATTTTTTCAAATTACCATACCAAAACTACCAGCTGAACTTTTTAAGTGCTACAAACAGGCAGTAAACAGCAAGGCTGCAGACTGTTCTGAGCAAATACTGGATATCACCTGACAACCATTTGTGCCAATGTTCGCCAGTGCATAAAATACACCTGTTAAAAACAATCAAAAGCAGTTTTAATGACATCGCGAATTTAATTCTAAGAAATACTCGCGTGATAAATTTCAAACAAAATTAACGCAGTGCCAGTCTTCTAGACATGATTAGTCTGATAGTCTGGTTATCGTGTTATATGCACACAACAACAGCATTAACTTGTATCATATAAAATCCACTACACAAGAAACAAAGCCAGAAACTACATAAACCATCGCTAGATAATTCATTTTTGGAAGAATTCATGCTCGTTATTGCATCATATTTTTTAAAATTTGTTTTGGTGTCACAGTCTCAGCCATATTTATGGCATAGGAATTGCATTAATTTTGACAGATAAAGCACTTTAAGATTAACATGACACCGAGCGATGGCGTTTGCATTGTATTTGGCTGACACGCCATATTTACTAAAAAGTTAGTCAAATTTCCTACACGTTGCACAAATTCTGTAACTGTAGAATTACAGAGAACAAACAGTAACAGGTGGGTGGGTTGTGTGGCGGATGAAAGGCTCGACAATAACAGAAAAGTGGCACTCGTATGGCAAAAATAAAACCAGCTACCTGGCAAATGTACTAACCGGGCTCGTACCAAATCCTAGCTATAATGGAAAGCCATGACATAAATAACCAATAACAAATAACAAAACAGACCAAAGGATATGCAGTATCCGATGAATTTGCAAAATCCAACACAAATGCCAATTCAGAAAACCAAAACCGGGTGAATTGACATAAAATAACACCCTGGAGGTTATCACAATGTTACACAAATTATGTTCACGTGCCAAGGTAATCGATTGTTGACTTTGAAACGAGGGGAAACAACCGCATTTTGATAAATAAAAAAATGGATCAACAACACCAAATACGACCTATTGTTCGAGAACACTGCACTGCCCCATATGACACACGAAACAAAGAAACCTGTCTTCATGCTCTTTTTCAAACAACTACAAATATGTCGAAATCATAAAAAAAAATTTGCTAATCACTATGAAATTCGCACATGTTGCGCAAACTGGCGGATCCTTCAGCCACCCTGTACTGCTGATTAAGACCGATGTGCCTATGCAAAATAGGTCAACTTTGCATATACATTCAGGATGCAACCGTCTTAATGTCTTAATTACCCTTTCAACAAACCACATACGATTATTGAAGAAGTAAGGAGACACCAAACAAACAACAGCTAATTGTAGAAACGGTTCGCGTTGCAAAATACCTTCCAAATGACACACTAAAAAAGCAAATAATCCATTGATCACCATTCCTCCAGGATGAACTTAACCTCGCACGCAAGTGCAACCCTAGGAAAACAAAAACGGATCCTAGCACATAAGAGAATTCAATTGTTATCACTTGCACAATACTTATCGATATCATATTTTGCGCAAATAATCGTTGCAAACATCCATGATGAATGCCCATGTGCTGGAAAAAAAACCTAAAACCTGGTAATAATTTTGGAGCATCTTGTTGTATACTGCCATTATGCAGAGTCGTGGTCCAATTTAAGAAAAACAGTCATATAATTCAATGGGGTGATGTCCACAAAAGCTCACGTACGTTAGCAACAGAAAAAGGGTATGGCACAATCGTGCCAGAACACGAGGTCTAGTTGCGCAACACACATTTCCAAACACGTATTCGCTAAGCCCATAACAAAGTCAACAAAAAAGGATCGCTGACGATGCAAAAAAAAAAAACACCAACGAAAGATTGGATCCAACAGAAGAGGCTAAAGGATTACCAAATCGGATTGCGGCACTTGCATAAATCCATAACCCATAAACACCTTAAGTACATGTGCGACACTCTCAAGATACCAGGAATCGAAAGATCGGCTTATTGAATTTAACACACTTGGCCATAAGCCATGAGGGCGAGGCACCTGATCAGCAAAACCAGACATCATTTACTAAACAGGGTGTCATCAAATTCCCGAAAATAATGCAAAAATGCACGACGTGGGTCGAATAATACACCCTTAATAAATCGTGGCATAACCCCATTTTGTACATTAGTAAGTTTAAAGACGTCCAATTTCTGTTGTAGTGACAGACATGACATGTTAAGGAGCTGAGAATCTGTGGAGTCCTATATATCTTTCTAGCGAAGTCACGCCATACATCACAACACACCTGGCACACGTCAATAGTGTGCATTTGGAAACATATTCATTATTTGCTGACCAGCTAACGAAAACAACATGACAAGGTGTTGTTTTTACGATTTCAATTGCCCACTCAAAGGTAACTTATGGTTAACCCAGACAACCATATCAATCATGAGTTACAGATGATAGACCCACCAATTTTGCAAAGTTAGTTATGTTTGTTTTTCAGTTCGTTTTGTATAATTTGAAAATTTGCAAGCAGATATCTTTCTACCTGTGGTGAACTTTGCACGGGATCCATACCAGCTTTCGCCTGGAAAGAAGCAGCTGTGACAAAACAGCTGGCTGTGCATGATCCCAACCAAGATAACAAACCCTGAAACCTGCAGGTTTCTCTAAAAACACACATTTGTGCCCAAGTTAGGGACATACTTGGGCTTGGTTGACAACAACCAAGTCTGCACAAACACACAAATGGACCAAGTCAGCACACAATTCGATGATTTACCACAAAAAAACCTTGTTATAAATAGATCGTTTTATGACAATGAGTCATGACTGGATCCATCTGTGCCTTGGTAACACCACATTTGCATTACTTCTATAAATGATTCAAAGTTAGATTCTGAATTATTGGAGAATACAGCTATGTGAACGAGGCTCAACCTTGAAACTTGCACCATTGTAAGCCGAATTCAAAGGTGTCAATGGGGATGCGCACTCGTGTGGTTATTAAATACGTCGTTAATAGCCCTCGTCTATAAAAATAGCTCATAAATTCGACAATTCGTTATCAGTATCAGCACATGTATTTAAGCAACACTTAACCACGCATGCAGTATTAATTAATATGGGGAAATAAAACGTCGTCAGATACGTACTCTACCGACAACAACGCAGGAAATAACAACTGATGGTTGGCATATTAGGCAAAAATGGGAAAACAAACAGTGACAAAGATATTGCGACACAAACAATGTATTTTTGTTATCGCAAAATGTACAAATAATCAGCTGAGCTTAGGTGCAGAATGAACCTTGGACCAAGGCGGAATAGGGATTTAAAACACTCCGTCGTAATTATGCTCGTGTTACTTACATTGGGATAGGTGTGTAGGGGATACGTCTTATCACAGGCTTCTTTGCACGGTTCGCCGCTGTCCAGGAGAGTGTCAAACACGTTTGAAAACGCGGTATGAACGCTAAAACAAAACACGACACAAATCCAAAACACCTTTCTCGCCATGTTGTTATCACTCGAATGAGGGTGGATCGAAAAATATCTCCCTTGGAAAGCACGAGAGGGGCGTGGTCTCGCCATATCAACCAATCAAAATTCAGATTTGCACGTGCGATATGGTGTCGCCATCTGTTAGCCAAAAAAGCAAACAATGTACATGGTGCCCACAAAGTCTTTCCTATATTAATACAGGGTGCCTACAAATTGAGTTTAAAAAAATTTAAAAAACTTTAATTTCAATAAAGCTTCAATAATGGTGATCATTGCATTATAATTTCGAAAGTTTTAATTAATTAATCTTTCATTTCTGGCCAAGGAATAAATTGAAAATCAAATTTCTGATAACAATAAATAATTAAGTTTTACTCTGATATAATTTAAAAAAGTAATCATGATGGCATCGGGTCGGGGAAATCGTTACTGGAAAATAAAGTTACTTGAGATAGAAGGATGACATATACAATCAATGTTAAAGTCGACTCAGAAAATTACTCGAGATAGTGATTAATCCAACAAATGTCTTTATTGCAATGTGAATAAAAATGCACGAAAACTGTGCAAACATATTAGACAGCCCATAGACAGCTATCAAAGAATGGTCTTAATTTGAAATCATCACCTTGCTTTTGCTTTTTTAAGCATCATCTACGCGTACTATTTATTATATTGAGTATTATCCTTGCACTGTAATAACTAGCATTTACAAGTAATTTCTCCATCGAGTATCAATGTAATTTAGTAAATTACAAAATGCAGTTCCAAAGTGTAAAACTGGCCCCTATGCAAAAACAAAAGTAAAAAATGAAATAAAAACTAAATTTATATATATTTCTAACTTATTTGAATCTTGGCAATTACACTCCCGCTATACATGTACAATTGCCTTTCCGCATATTACCATCTTTGCTAAAGTATAATTAGAAACAAAATGACGAACAGCGGACAAAAATACCCGTATAATATATGTACAATGGTTTAAAATCACAGTTACATTAATAATAGTGTACAGGTTTGAAATGCAACATTGAGCTTGTTTGAATCTTAGCTCAAAATAGTCACTTTATATTGCCATTTTGAGATTAGACATTTTAGTGCATTTGAAGTTCTGGGCAATTATGAATAAAATGCATGAGTCTTAGCACCTTTGAGCTTTCTAGTATGTCTAGTCGAAATAATTGAGAAAAAGTTTTTACAATAAATCCAGATTTATATTTAAAACGTTCTCAATTCAACTAATTCTGACCAAAGTCACAACATAAAATAAATATGGAAAAATTAAAAACAAGATATAAAAACTGGGCCATGGAAAGAATTAATTAGTTTCTATTCCCATTTCATAGATACTTGACAAAAAGTAGAAAGAAAAATTAATAAATAATACCATAGAAACAAAATTATGACTCAATTTAAAAAAAGTTTAAAACTCACTTTTAGTAAAATCACCATTCAGAGAGGATTAGAGATTTTTTTAAAGCTACTAAAACAATGTCAATAATTCAACTGACTTAACATTCTTTTTCCGTAACAGTTATTACTCCAAATCAACCAGACTGAAAGATTTTCTTCATATAGCCCCTGTAGAACTCAAAATCATGCCATTTTGCGTACCAAAGTTCCCCCATTGGTGTGCTTGTTCGTGTTTGTGCACCTGGCAATACAATAAAATTAAATTTTGCTCTGCTTTACATTAAAATATTTTTATAAATCATTTTTTTGGATGCCTTAATGTTCAGCTACCAAATTTAGCTGGCAAGTCTCATCCTATGGCAAGGAACAACACAATTGATTTTGTGATATTTTCTGCTAAATAGTAACAAAATCACACGAGACGCCCGACCTCCCAATATCGAACATACAAACGGAAAATTATGGAAATGGTCACACAGATCCAAACCCAAAGTAAAATATTTTGTTACGACCAAAAACAAACGATTAAGTATTAATTACAGATTCTCAGCTGAAGTCACGACAGCATTTCTTTAAAAATAAACATCCTCCTATTCTCCGAACATCATGTCTTCAGCCTCATCTAAGCCGAAACCCACGAATCCATCTCTCCTATCGGTGTCTTCATCGTCGTTGGTTAGATCGATCCCTTCGTCCATTTGAGCATGCAAAGGTGCAACAGCCATAGGTTTTCCAGTTACGGGTGAATTGCCTGAATTACATAAATATTTGCATTTCAATAATGGACCCTGCACTAATAATCAAAAATTCATCGAGCAGATGCCGATTACGAGATTCTAGGACTTGCCTGCCATTGGATTGACTCCATTCTGTGCCATTGCCACGTTTCCACCACACGTACTTCCAGCAGGACAGCTACATGTGGCTACTTTGGACCAAAACACTTGATTGGTCAGCTCACTTCGGTCTCCTCTAAAGATAGTTCCCCTTTCTATAAACAAACAAAAAAAAATTATATAGATTATGTATCAAGAATCCCCTTAAATTTCAAACCCGAGAACTTATTTTCAGGAAAATTTTACCTTGAGACCAGAAAACAGATTGGTACTGATCGGGTGAAACCGTGCGTCCGGCAAACTGAAACACCGGGAAAGTTTTAAGTTGCCATAATTTGACCGCTGTATAACGCTCGCAGATGTCCTTTTCATCAGGTTCGTGAATTGGGATGTTATCGCGAATCATCCAAGTACGACTCATTTTATGAGCAGCCGTTATCTGTCAAGAAAAATGATAACACAAGTTACGTTTTCCTTCTTCAGTTCACATAATGCGGACACAAGTTGCATGTGGGGCGTATTTACGGCATCTCTAGCGTATTACGGCTTACCCTAGTGTAGAGTTCTGAAAGATATTGAGTATGGTCATCCTTAAGTAAAATCCTGAATACGTGAGCCAACAAGGTTAGTTGATCACTGCGTTCTTGCCACTCTTTCTGAACCATGAGTTCCTGGGTGACATTTAAAGCTAGCTCGAGCCCTTCCTGAAAGTCGCAAGCTGAATTGCCCACTTCAATATGCCGCTGATATTTTGCGTTCAGCCAGTCGCTACAAATACACAGATGCAGATTATTTAAACCAGAGAACCATTTCAAATTCCTCTATTTTGGTTATTTCTTTAATTCTTACGTGACAGCGTTCATTATTCGTGGGGGAATATTGTCGAACATTCGGGGCAGATTCTGGCCCATGGCTAATTTCATGATAGCGACCAATCCATCCAATGTTGATTTTGGAATGTAAGAATATCGTTCAAAGTCCTCCTTGTGAGTGTACATAAGGGTCTGGATACAAAAACATCCAAATGCATTAGTTTAACACTCGAGTGTTCAAAAATATTGGTTATGCACCACATAGATGTGTATATGCAGCAGTAATTAAATTTTAAGCATGACGTACGTTCAGAAATGCGGAGATGGCTTGCACCCTCTGTGGTGAAATGCTGTATGAACCTTTTCCACTGTATTTTATCAACTCGTATAGTTGTTCCATTACTTGTTCGTGCCATCTGGACTTCGGTCTATTAAAACAAAGAAAAAATGAACTCATGCTCATGCAATGCAATATTGCATCCTAAAATAAGATAATTAAATGCACTGACCCGAAATGCTTTTCATCTTCTTTCAAATCATCCGCGATCGTAGATGTTGTCATCCTTGATGATGCAGTGCTTGCTTGGCCCATCGAGGAGCGACCACCGGTAGTGGTCTTGTCCGATAACGTTGAGGCAACGTTGGTCGTTAATCCAGAAGCCTTTGTGGTTGCTGTTCCGGTGAAGGTACCAGTAGGCTGTGATCCTTTTGTGGTTGCCGATGTTCCTGCAGCGGTTGTCATTGCTGCTTTTGTCGTTACTCCGGAGGAAGCTGAAGTAAAAGTAGGTGTTACTGAACCTGAAGCTGCTGAGCTGGAAGAGGCTGCGCTACGCATTGTTGATGTTATAGATCCAATTGACGATTCTACACCACGAATTGTTGCAGCTGACAATCCTCCAGCGCGAGTTGTTAAAGTTGCAGAGGCTGATGAAGATACTGCGCCATGGGCCGTTGAAGCAATAGATCCTGCAGATCGAGCAGTTGTGCCTGAAGATTCTGCGCTACGAGAAGTTGTGCCTGAAGAGACTGCGCTACGAGCAGTTGTGCCTGAAGAGACTGCACTACGAGCAGTTGTGACTGAAGAGACTGCACTACGAGCAGTTGTGCCTGAAGATTCTGCACTACGAATTGATGAAGACGTAGGCCTGGCAGCGCCCATGGTTGTTCCTGTAGTGCCTGTTTGAGATATAGAACTTGCTCCACGGGTTGGAGCCGCGGTACCGGCAGCCGATGTTGCCGAACTTCCACCCCTGGTTGTTGACGCTGTGTCCCCTGCTCTGGTGGTTGTTAAAGTGGCAGCAGTTGCACCACGTGATGACGCCGTAGAACTTGGTGCAGATGAACTACCCACACCTCGACTTGTTGACGGTAACGAACTTGTAACTGTACTCGCTGAGGACTGACCAATGCCACCATCAGCCAACAATGGACCTTTACTTAAAGAGTCTGCCATACTTCCTGATCCAGACATTGTTCCATTACCAGCAGTAAACGCTTTTAACGTTACTGTCAGTGGTGGGAATCCTGTGGTGGATGTGGCAAGAGAAGCAGCAGATGTGGTGAGGGGTACAGATGTGTTGACAGCAAAAGTTGACACTGATTTCTGCTGAGCGACTGCTTCAAACCCATCATTGTCATCGTCAAGGGAGTTTCCACCAATATCACGTTTGCGTCGAGATATTTGGTTGGTGTTTAAAGGAAGTTTTGAACTGTCGACAGAATCATATGGTACTCTAAACAAGAAAAAAACAATGCATGATATGCATTCTCAGATAAACTTTTTTTCATATCAACCCAATGGCGAGTTGTAGAAACGTGTCCACTTTAAAGTTTATTGAGTCCACGAGTCCACTGAAGTTAATTTTAGGTTTTCAAGAACTCCCGCATGCTGAGAATAGGTTAATACTCACAGAGGATTGAAATACCATTGGAAAGCAACATGAAGCCAGTTGTGCATCGGGTTATTAGGTACTAAGGCCAATGTTAACATGTCTGAGAAGGTATTCAAGATTAGACTTGCTTTGCTGTGCTCAACTTTTTGTACAAGACCCTAGAATAGAAAGAAATGGTGAACAAATCAAAACATAAAAAATAAAAAATGGTTCAGCATACCAAGCAATATGGTAAATATCACAAGCATACTTTTGGCTCAATTTCATCCCAATATTTTCGAACACTTGTCAATAGGACATCAAATGACGTCACAAAGGCATCACTGCTTCCCCACATTGAAGTCACACACCTACAAAAATGTTAAGAAATTAAGGGTATCGCACAATACAACATTAACATGGACAATTGACATCTCTTAGAAATCAATGAATAAGAGTATTTTCTATTCCAACTTACTGTCCCAGCTCTTTCAGTCTGTCACTCTGAATGTCAGTTGTGAGTTTCATAAGGGCTATGTCTTGCAATGCTGCAGTATCGACGTCTGGGTTTAATGCTCGAATGGACCGTTCTTCAGACTGAAATAATTCATAATTCAGATATTTTAAGTGTTGAATATTTTATATTTAATGAAATATTACAAGCGTCTTATTCAAAATTGAAATTGTTAAATCAATAGTGATAAAAACACTACAGTAAAACTGAATTTGAAATTTAATGGTTTTAACTGCAGATTTATTACATCATTTTTCTTCAAAACTTCTTTCAGACACCATTAAATTGTAAATATTACGCAGTATTGATGTTGGTTTTTTTAAATTGTGGTTTTAAAGCAGAGCAGTTCTGATGCCACTTAAATTTATAATGCGTAAAAATTCACATTCAAACCTTGTATTCGTAGACTTTTGTCTGGCCAGGAACAGTGTATGTGATCCAAGCAGTCTGTCCACCATCATAATAATTGGGAATTACTTGACATGTCTCAATAGTTTCCACCGGATTATGACCTGCAACAAAACAACCCAAAAATTGCCTAACAGCCCACAGTGACAATATTTTGAAATATTTTAACATTGTACTTTCGCTGCAAAATTCGGTATAAAAGGAATGTAATGTTATAGATTCTCACCCCAGCAGTCTACAAAAACAGGCAAGAGGTAGAAGTTATTGATTTTGTTGGAGTCGCTCGGCTGATGGGGCACTTTCAGTTGCACCACCATGATACCGTTTCCGCACACCTCCTTTGAGTTCAGCACCATATTTCCCATATTTAGTTCTGTCTGACTTCCTCCTGGCAAGGCCAAGGTCCGCCGTCCTCCGTCCGTAGGGACCAGCCGATTACCCTCGTTCACCATGACATCACCCACCTGGTATTCAAGCTGGGATGCGTCCTCGTACATTACCGTCTGTTGGCTAAAATAAAATTGTGATTTTTGTGAAAAAAAATTAAAATATTAAGAATACTCCTACTTATTTTGAACGTTTTGAGAATTGAACTTAATCGGTTTACTGACCTATTGTTGCCTACGGACCATTTGTACATGTTAAACTTTTGGGTTTTGATGTAAGCGGACACAGTATAGGTGCTGGGACCCGTACGTGCACTAAACGACGTATTCGTCAAGGCATTACGTACAAAAAGCTAAATAAAAAAAGAAATAGCATGTTTATATGCCGCAAAGTACACATTATTGTCACTAATTTCGCTTGGTTGGGGGAGCTCAAAGTTTTAAAATAGATTTGTTGGATTAGTTATTAAACTCATTATTGTTGAAACTTGATAAGTATACTTATTTTAAGTAATAATTTAGGTGTTTTGTCTTGGGTGCCAAACATCCTCGCTATGCAACTGATGTGTGGACATTAAAATTAAGACAAAATACCCATTTAATACTACAGTACAACCTGTCTAAAAGCATACTCTTGGAAACGGTGAAAAATATGCTTTTAGACAGGTTATTCATTTACACAGGTTCTACTATATTCCCATCGAAATAATGGTCATGATATCTAATCATGCAGAAATCCTTAGCTAAATAAAGCAACGAAGAATTTAAAAAAAGTTAGTGGTATAAGTATCGAATATATAATTTCACACATCTCAAATTTATCTTTAAAGAAATTCCAAGGTTTGAAATACCTGAAAACCAGTAATGAAAACTGTAAGTGGTTGACCCGTAGGGTGCACCACTGGTCTGTGGTTGTACACATCGTAATCTTCATGTACAATTCCGACGAGAGCCAAATCCACCTCTATTTAAAACAGAACATTAAAAGATTTAAAACTTAATAAATACTTCAAAAATATGATATATATATATATATATATATATATATGAATATGAATATATATATATATATATATATATATATATATAAATGGACATGTTTATTGACATCTACATTGACAATTGTAAAACAAACCCATGCGTTTCAGCATGATTTTTATTAGAATTTCTCCACAATTTCACGGTGATGTGTGGAAGTTGAAAATAAAAATTAAAGTTGTATCATGCTTCTGTTCTTAATCATGATCGATAGTAAGTGATCGACAATGGCATATTTACTCAAAAGAGCAAAGTTTTCAAATTTGTCTAGCCGGATATGGCGTGACATTTTGAATTTAAAGTGACTCCAAAGTCGAGCAAGGTTACATCAATCAATTGATAGATTAGCATTAAGTCGCTTCAGTAGTTTAAAGCTACTACATAAATGTGTAGTCTATTTTGAATGGGATTACCATCCCAACTAACAAACAAAGACGGTCCCACTATTCATTCACTAGAATGCGACTAACAAAATTTAAGCATAGCAACATCGTTTTGAATGTCTTGGAAATGTAATAGACTCCTTTGCGTTTACATAAGGCGGTTTTAAAAGGCATCGAATGTGAAATTGAAACACATTCAAGGGCAAACAATAGTTTAATCCAATATCAAAATGTTGATATAGGGAAGACAGTAGTAAAACCCTATATAAGCGGTACAAAACGCCCTATTTTGAGCTTGTTCATTCAAGGCCTCCTTAGTTGCTACAGGCAACTTTGATATTTGTTTCACATAATAAGATGTTCGACAATTCATGTATAAACTGCCACGATCGATTGTTAAAATTCAATTTAGGTAAGTTTGGTGTCACATACGCCTTAAATTGATAGTTATCGGGTTTGTGTGTCTATTCTATAGGTGGCATATTAGCAGGTGTAAATGCTGTACCACCTACAGAGGGTTAATTAAAAAATGTGTCGTCAAATTATTTATAAATGAGGTGCTAGGTAAAAGCCATGATGTCACCTGTGGGTTGCTTCCTTACTATAGACAGTTTGTCGCTTATGTTGACACTTCACATTTATTCCGCCTAATGCCAACAAATGTGTCATTTTGGCATAAATGGAACGACCAACCTGTCTAAACTGTGCCAAATGTTACGTAAATGCCATGGTCCTAAGCTCCCACCCCCAATTACTTTTATCGACTGTTTTTCTACACTTGTTTACAATCCTAACTGCTGCCATGGCAATCAGACTTTTGCATGCCACTCACGGCAAGTGTAATAACAGTAATTCTCAAAATGATATTTTTAAAAACCCGAAAATAATGTTTATAGACCTTGGTATTTCAATTTCTAAGACATACCAATCCACACATTCATATCTAAAAAATG
Organism: Julus scanicus; assembly: GCA_034698625.1. NCBI lineage: Eukaryota > Metazoa > Arthropoda > Diplopoda > Julida > Julidae > Julus > Julus scanicus. Next base: position 21,201 of record JAQGBW010000100.1, on the reverse strand, counting down.
GTGAAACTTTGAAAAAATATGTTTCTTGTGCGACAGTATGCAAAATATAGTGTACTTACGCTTTTCGGGACAATTCAATTGCATGGGTATAGCAAGTTCCACTGCATCTCCACTTCTCGCAATTATACGAACAATTAGATAAGCTATCAAATTTATAGAAAAGAAAGCTTATTAACAATATAAACACTAATATACAAGTCATTATATATAGCATTATAGAAGTCAACAAGAATTGCTAAATTAGCTATTCGCATATGAAAGTACACAAATAACTTTTGTATACATTCATTTTCAAACATTGTATTTCGAGAAATTTGAAAAGTTGCGAATACGCAACGCTTTTGAGAATTCAACCGCAGCCAGCCGGAATCGCAGGGCTCAACAAATCGATAAAACATCTAAGAAAACGTATTTATCGGAAAAGCGGAAGGAAAGGTCGTAGTGGATCAATAGACAATTTCATTTCTGGATATATTGGGAGTATACATTAAAATTATATACAATGTGGAAAAATCAATGTGAATGTACGCTGAAATTTATTTTTCAATATCTTGTCAACTATATATGCTGTGGTCAAGGCAACTGAAAGTGGCTTTGTACTTTCAAAAATAAATACAAAAATCAACAGGAAATGTTATCAATTTTGACATCAAAAGATCACTGACTTCATATCTTATTTTTACTTCAACACAATTAATGGTCAACAAATTATATTTGAGCAACTAAATAACATTGCTTTGCTTTCTTGCCAGATCAGTACAAGTTTTATTTTATTTATTAAAGAACCAGGGTCTCACAAACATAATGGAATTTAAATAATTTTATTTTGATTCTTGATTGTTTTTTTTTTTAGCGCATGAAACGTTGTGTTCAGAAATATTTTTGTAAAATTTAAATTTAAAATCACTGGAAATTTTGAAAGCGCAGAAAGTACAGACAATCTGGAATCGAAAACATGAGTTCATGAATGAACATGAATAAGGAGAATTGCATGAATTTCTTATTAGTATAACCAGAGATTAAATTGGTATCTAAGCAACGAAAATGTAGGTACAACTCGTGGATAAATTAAAAATAATTAGACTCTTACTTTGGCCGCACATATTTGGCGTGGTGATGGTTATATGCGAAAGTGGGATGTCGGTTTCATCTGAAAATGAAAACATAATTATATTGTCATCATGAACCACTAAGATAATTTACAGACAACTTTCTCCTATCAACATGTTTGACGAATATTGTTAACAGATCAAAAGTTGTATTCAGCAGATTTAATTTGTGAACGCTATCCTCTTAAAAATGATAAATTTAATTTACAAATATCACAGAGGCCCTTTGTTTTAAACTTCGGGTTTTGAGCGCCACGACATAAAAAAGCAGCAAAAAATAAAATAAAAATAAGCGCGTATATTGAAGATTTGATGGCCGACGGAGGCAATGCTGCACGCTTATATGAACCCAGATGCAAAATCAATAAATATCAAATCCATTGTTGTCATGACAACAGCATCCAACTTCGTCCCCCTCCCCGCACATTCCTTTGACGGAACGGATGCAAACGAGATCCGAGATTAATTAAAACGGCTGTCACATTCACATTAGCCAGATGCCGCCATTGCGAGGCCAAGATTTATTTTTATTGAAAAACCGAAATTAATCATTTTTAAACTAACACCAAATCCTATAGGCGAACCTTGGATAAAGTAGGCAAAGATCTAAAAAAAAATACAATCGCATGACCTGCTTTAGGCTTAATTGCATTTTTAAAAAAGAGGGTTTCAGATGAAATGACAAAGCGAAATATATATATGAGATTCATCGACTACGCATACTCACAGAAAACTATTCTGTCGAAATTTTGTCATATAAAACCGTGTAGTTAAAAATGGTGCAGTGACTTTGCAATTTACTTAAAATAACGCTAAATTCAGATTAGACTGTTTAGCCTGTTGCACAGAATACAGGCGTTGAAAAGTATTAGGACAGCCCCTTGAAGGCAGGTAATCCATGCTAACATCGAAGCTATTAGTGATTGCCAACAATTAAATTGCTGGAGCCCAAATGTTAATTTCATTTAGTTATTAATTATAACAAAATAAATCTTTACCGTACAATGAAGCACGCTAGAAAAAACAAGAGACGCCTTGAAATGTAGTGAAGGCGGGTATTATCGCATGAAAAATTTGATGGCCCATTACGATCCCACGCAGAATGAAACATTTCGTAAATAATTGAAAAATGTTTCACGAATAACGCATTTCGGAGAGTAGGAATATAGTTGACGTTTTATGGAAGGTGTATTCAAAATGGAGTTTTCATGAAAAACATTTTTTATATATATAGAAAACCGAGGGAAATGGAAGAAGAGCGTACTATTTAAAAGTCACTTCTGGGAATAAACCTTTTATCTCGATCTCGTCTCTGCCTCATTTATTAAAAACAGCTTTTCCTCTTATAATTTAATTTGGCGAACCTGAGAGACGAGAAAAGATTAAAACACAAAATCTACGGACCAAAAAAAATTGTAGTTGCTTAAGGAAAACAAATATCGAATAACTTAAATTTCAATCCTTTTAAAACGGTGGTTTTGATGTTAAAAACTTTACAATAAAATACGTTTTAACAAATCACAACACTTTAGACTTATGATTTACTTATTTTAGAAAAAAATGTATTGTTCATTTAAATTCGATTTAATTTTTCAAAATTTGTATTTAAAAAAATGTCTTCCAAATATCAAAAATAAAAAAAATTCTAAATTCCAGTTCACTATTGTGGGTCATGTATTAGTGGTACCACCGCTTTAAGTGAACAAAAAAAAATTGTACAGTAAAGACGACGGAAAGATAAATTAGAATTTTATTCTGGTATAACATCCCCTGGTGGCGTATTTGAATTTTTAAAAATTGTCGCATCTGATATCAAAGTGCGCGGCCATTTTGGAAATTCTCTGTCAAACGCTCAGACGCCACCAGAGGGACGGTGAAACTGAATAGAACGAAAATATGAATACACTGTATTACATTTTCAGATATTTGCATCCCTTTAACAAAACATTAGTGGTTTATAGTTTAAGATGGCCTACTGGAAATTGTTTTTGCATAGAGAAAGAAGAAGACATTCTGTAAGCTATTAACTGCGCAAGTGCGCATAAATAGCGTTGGCGGAGGCGGTCGACGACGACGTCGTTTATTTGGCGACGCTCTGGAAAAATATGACAGGCCTTGATAGTGTTTGAAGAGCGAAATTTCGCTTTCGGCTGAATTTCCTTATCGATTTCTCCATTTAGTCGCCTGCCATGGTTCCACGGCTAATAGGGGACACAAGGGGGAGAAAGCGGCAAAACGCTATATGGGGAGGCGTAAAGCCGAAGCGCTATTGTTTGTCCAACAGTGGCCCTGATAAGGCTTACTGCCGAATGATGACCGAATGACGTTTTTCCAACATCCAATTACGCGCATTTCGCTCTCTCACTATACCGTGCTGCTCGTTATGGCTTCCCATCGTTTCTCGATGATAAATATTTGGGAATGACGAGCATCTCTTTCTGTACTACATGACAGTTGCGTTCAAACTAGGGCATGTCTCCATTGGACCAAATGGCGACAACTTCATCACAGTGGTTTTAAAAATACTAGGGGGAACCTAGGGGGACTAGGGGGAAACCTAGGGGGAAGACTAACATTTTATCAAAAATCCACACAAATGTCTAAAAATATAGATGTATGTAGACATTGGAAGAGACTTGTCAAAACACATGTGTTAGATATGGTATGAATGATGTACTAAGGAAATATGATTGAATGCTTTTGTTGTACTTTGAATGTGCCACTGAACTTATGTAGTGATTGATTTTTTGAGTGAGGTTGTTGAGTTGTTTTAATTACTCTTTGAGTGCTGTAAATTTGTAAATTTTAGATTTGTAGATTTGTAAATAAATAAAAAAAAAGTACGGATATTCACCCTTATATCGAAAACAAAGACATCAAAACTCATGTCTCAAAAATGATTGTTACCAAGCAACATGTTTATTATCAGTGACAGACTGGTCAGAGTGTCAGCTTGCCCGATGACAAGTGGGTCCTAAGTGTCCCTCATGAAGCCCCTTCTTATAAAAAATTAAAAGGACAGCTTTATAGTTGTGGGTTATCTCCTAGCAACCAATATTTTAGGTCTAGTGAGCTAAAGTGCGTTTTTGAACCTTCGTCGTATTAATTTCTAATTTGGTAACTATGGATAGTTATAATCCACGTAAACAAAAGCTGTAGGGAGTCCTCGATGTCTTTTAAGTGGTTAAAAGGGCCTTGAGAAAGCCTTAGTTGTACATTGAACGACATCTTGGACAATGTAGAGCACGTCTTTGCTTTTATTGCTATTTTCAGCTTCATCTCCATTTAACCCATTAGTTCATTTAACCAAAACTGAACTTCTTCTACAAAAGCCCATTTGAGATGATGACTGAGAGGGTCTCTTTCTTAAGTACAACGTGACGAATGTTCTCGAGCGTATCCCCCTCGCTTAACTGCGTTTTTTTTTTTTTTTTGTAGACGAAAGGGGCACAGAAATCGATCATTAAAGATTAAGGCCTTCAGGTGCTATATGTTTTTTTTCCTACAGGGTTGTTTTCAAAAGCTCGGTTTGGCTCTGAAAGATTTTCTTTCTCCGGAGAGCTCAAAATGAGCCGAGGGAATCAAAAGTAAATGGAAATCCACTCGAAGGGAGGTACTAAATAACGACGAACTGCAAACGGAATGACAATGATGCCGGCACACGTATGGGCTACTGTGTTAGGAGATAGGATTAAAAAAAATGGCGGCATAACCCATCAACGAGTGTGTAACTCAAGTGTGTTGGACTTTTCATTCCGAAGTTGGCCTTCATCATCTTTCACGACGTGATTCGTGACAAATTGGAATTTTGCTAATTTGTGAAATATACTAAAATTGAGGTACAGCACATGTAGTAATGAAACCACTTAGAGTTATCATTTAAGGGGGTGTGAAATCCAGAACCAACCATTAGACACTTGCCATGTTATTCTTTAATAACATAGTTTTGAACTCAGTAATGAAAATACGTGCTAAGGTCATTAAACATTATTTCAAACCAGTAAAAAACAAGTGATCCACGATTCATTCTGAATTATTTGAAATATTTTCACTAATTTACTTTCGTCTAGCACCAACAATACGCAAATTAGATTTTCTCCTGGGAAATATATTTTGATAAATATTTATTATTGCAGATGTTTGCTTTATAGTCGCACAAAAAGCCATCTGCATACAAAAATATAGTTTATTGGCTGTTTATTCTCCAAGAGATTGCAACATTATTAAAAACATTTTTTCTGTTTTTCTATATACAGATGCATCGACGTGGGATTCATATTCTATATACTAGCTTGAAGTTTTCGGTATTAAATAAACCAAAAAAACTTGTATTAAAGGCAAAAGAGCCACTTCCCGAAATTGAGCTTACGTAGAGAAATGGACCAAGGATGGAAAGAAATGCCCTAATCGTATTAACTTGCGTACTAACAATGTCCCTAAATAGCCTATTTCCTAACAAAACAACTGCGAATGACCGACATATAATATTGCACTGGCAACTATCCAGATGCTCTTATTGAATCAATCATCTTTGGAAAGATTAATGGCCCTTTATAGCAACTAGTTTTGCTCAGCAAAATACTGCCACAAAAAAACGGAACAAATACCAATTTATTTAGGGTGCGTATAAAATATTACTGGCGATGGGAAAAAACTTGGGGAAAGTTTTGCCTTTGTGGTAAATATGGTTTAACAAACCAGCGATATATAGTTATACTCAAAAATTCAAAGAAAACAGTTTTGATTCAGTGAATAAGAAATTCATCTAATCTAATTTTAAAATCCTAAAAACTACCAACAGATATACTTTTAACATATCGACATCGAAAGTTTGAATATAAATCAGATTGCTTACCATGTTTGGTATAACCGATATTGTCGGATCCCACGATCCAGTAATCGACACCATGGAGGCTGGTGGACCTTAGGGTTTCCATCCCATTGGTGATTATGACCTGGAGCAAAGCATGCTCTTCTTTGACCTTTGATGGGACCGTTGTGGTACCGTTGACCGAATCACTGACCAGGTCTGTCAGGCGCAAATGAAGTTGACATATTTCCTAGAAAAGTGAAATAAGACTAACTTTTAAGAACAAATGTACACTACATGTAGATACTCGTACACAATAGTTGATTCAGGTTAACTAATGGCCCAATTATATGGCGATTTACTCAATTGCACAGTTCTTTTTTAATTTGTCTGACAAAAACCACTGAATTTAAACTGAATTTTAACTTAATTTAGCATAAAATGCGTACAACAATTGCAGATATATTACATTTTATGTGAAAAATGGCATGCATATACATATCCGAATTTTTACACATATGTCCATATATATAACCATGTACATTCGTATATATTTCCATTTAGGCACTTCTGTTATCGCAATATATGACCAGAAATGCTTTCAGACATACCAGCAGAATATCCCAAATCACCATATATGGGCATATATAATTTTCCCATACGAGTGTATATCCAATAATGGCCCTACATCCGAGTACATATCCATATACATTATCTTTATAAGTCCTATTTATGTTATGTGCCAACAATGTTTTCCAACAAATCTTGCGAAAATCATACATTATCATATAATGCGTAATCATAGCGTAACAAGTATAAAAATACAACTTACTTTAACTAATAATTTGGAGTTGCAATTCACGGATGGATTCCACGTATCGTTGCACGCAAAATGAGCGATGCTAACACCGTCAACGACCGCTGAAAAGAAGAAAAAAAAACGAAACTTGGAATTAATATGTGTCTAATACGTTAATTGCTAAGCATTCAAGTTTATTTTTCAAAAAGGTTAATTAGTTTTTCGTTGAGGAGACATCGTCTCGTGAGATGTAATACCCCGCCTAAAAACGCAACCTCGTTGCATTCATCGCATATAACGCTCTTTTACGTGGTACGCTGAACCTTTTAGCTAAATGAGATAAAAGCGTAGGATTTCTACAATCTGAGTGGGTTTTTAGTGTTTATTAAAGTTTAATGCAACCAAAAATGCGGTCTATCACTTCTGCTCGTCTCCGTGGAGAATTCCTAGCTGAAAATAGCGAGAAAAACACGCCGAGCAGCAAAAGTACTTCTGCCACGTATGGCTATATATGCAGGCCTAAGAGCCACGAAAAACCATAGGTACTTTGGTAACGTTAAATGTGTAAGACCATATACAAAATCAGCCAATCAAAAAAGTATTCTTGGTTGAGTATATCATCAGGAAAATCCAAATCAAAGATTTCGTAATAATTATTAAAGGGAATAAGAGACAAAGTAGCCCATTTAAAATTAAATTAAAATCATGTTAAAATTAGCATACTAATTATTTCAGACGTTCAGTATAGTAGTCCACCATCGGCCACTATTTTGAAAAATCCACGAGTCATGATTCAGATCAAACTGCGCAAAAGGTTTTTTATTACATTTTTATAGGCAAAGCCCACGCACGGCCTCAATCTAGGAGACAGGCAGGCCTTCATTTGTTTTAATATTTGTAGTTGGATGGCAATTTGGATACAATCCTATATAAAAACACGAGAATTGATGGCTGTCTATTACAACGGGATAGTTTCATTTAGTTTCCTTCTATTGCCGCTCAACTCGTATATAACATATCAGAGGCAGAAGAAAACTACGCAGTTTACATACCTACCGTACATGCGCCGAAATAAAATAGGACGAAATTGGCGGTTTCCAATAAGATACCGGTGAAACAATAAAATGCCAAAAGGAGGATTTGTTTGGGTAAGCATAATGACAATGTGAGAGAGAAGACAAATGAAGCCGCCGTCATTTAGCTTATACTGCCAATATGCCAACAGTATATGAGAAATAATAGTGGTTTCTATCAATAGGCCAACAGCCAGAATATACTATTTGACATACAAGTCCTTCCTTAAATGGAAATTTAGTATTGTATGAGCTAAAAAAAAATTGTAAAAAGTACTATTTCATAAAAATGTATTTTTCTAAAAATGAAACTATATCTGAGATCTGAGAAAACCTAGTACACAATTTGTACTAGGTGTGGCATCAAAAAGGATTAGATCATACACGCGATGATGTAATCAATTATTAAGGGTCGTAAATTATAATATGTACCAGTATGAGTGAATGACTTTTTATAGACGAATAAGATCATTTGAATTTAGATAAATGTTCTACAATGATCAAAATGGAGTCTTTTGTTTGTGGATGACCCTCGCTAGTCAAGCGAGACAAGTTAAGCAAAACTCAATTTGAATCACGAATTTTGAAGTTTCCCAAATTAAATAATCCACTTATTATGCATGTAAAAGCAATCTCAACCATATCTGAAATTCAGATTAAATGAATATTTAATGTTATTAAGCACATTACTTCTTCTTCTGCACACATGAGGTAATTTATATTCTAAGACAAGGATTGAAAATCTCGGAATTACCATGAGAATAACTGGACTTGAACTTCCCAACATGAACACATCAGATATGTTCATAATATATAGGTACTGGATATCTAGGAATTGTCCCTTTAAGGATCAACCTCCAATGTCAGATAATAATTACAGGTTAAATTTATATTAATATTGCACATATCTGAAGTGATTGGTTTCAAATCTTATTCAAAATTTTCAAACTTATTATAGATGAAATTCAAAGTCCTTTCATTTTAAAATATTTCTATAGTGTATATTTTAATAAACGGTTGTTATGTTTTTTTTATAACCGTCCTAATAACACGCATTACGTACGCCTCACCTTGTATTAAATAACAAAAACGTTTATTATAATATCAGTAAAACTCCCGAAATGGCCTTCATTCCATCATGAATTCCCAGCTCATATTGGGGGAAAAATTTCCTTTCCTGCTCATAAACCATTCCCTATTCCCGTATCTTTCGTGAATGCATGCAAATGATATCCTCATCATCATCTTATCCCTCTCCCAGCCCATATATTCATTTTTCCAACGGAATATTTGATGAACGATGATAAATACACAAGCAGTGTGTATAAAACTACACGTAAGATAATAATAAATATACGGATCAATGTTTCCCGTGGCGTTTTGCGCGCATCACCAACCTCTATAGCGGTTGGATTCCTTGTAAATTCAATCTTTTCTCGAAAATGCCTTTAGGCCTACAGACAAAAATAATACAAAAATCCCGCATGCGTCTCGTATAAAGACGAACTCGTGTTCGTATTATAAGCGAAAAAAAAAAAGAGGTTCCCGAATGCACACCTTTGCAACGCCCAGACTATATAGCAACAATGTAAATCCATTCTATATTATTATTTCCAAGGCACACACAAAAAAAGGAAAAACAAATCCCCGAGTGAAAGCCTGCCACTGGATTTCCTCCTTGCCCAATATGTTTTCTTATCCGCTTTTTATATGAGCACGTCTCGCTACAACACCCGGGTTCGGTTCAATTCACTTTCGCAATTTAATTTCCTGTTTTTTCCCTTTGGCACACTTTTTATTTACAGTACGGACGTCGAGAAGCGAACATCTTGAATATCAAACTCAGTCCTTTTGTGCGTCGAGGAAATTTCAATGAAGCTTCCAAAATGGCTGAATTTGCATCTATTTTAGCGCTTTTTTTTCTTCCCCTCCCCTTTCTTCTTCCTGCCCTTCCAACAGCAAATCATAACTCGATTAGAAGCGCGAAAAATACGTTCGTGTTTATCGCAAAAGCCGAATCCTGGGTAATTAAATTTGCGGTGGAACGAATTATCCCGCGACTGATTGCGCGGCTTATATTTATCGCCGAAATTAAGAGCGCTCTATAGGATTTCGACAAATCCTCAATATCGATTTAAGCCTGGTTTAAGTCCGACTTAACCAGAAAATTTATGTACGAAACACGAACGCGACCAACGTGCAATTCTGGCGCTATAGTGTATAATACATGTATTATGTTGACATCCCCATCTTAGTTTTATCATTTTTCAATATTTAAAAACTTCTGCTTACTATTTATTTATTTATTTATTGCTAAAACACTCAAAGAGTACAATACACTGTGACTACAGAATAAAAAAAGAGGCTAAGCCCTTGAACATTCCACCATGATCTAGTGCCCGCTCGATTATTGCCAAATCGCGCAGAATGTAGTTAAAATATTCAGTTGAAAACGTTAAAAAACTGTTTACATAAAAAAATTAAAGCATGTTTGCCAAACAGATAAAGCAACCTACTCGAAAAATAAGCTTTGCTATTTGATAAAAAATTCAACAGTGCATGTAATTAATGGAAGTGTAACGGCTGCGGCTTACACGGCGCGGCGAAATACTTTTTATAAATCCGAAGTCCTTTATGTTAACAATCGTATATACAAAGAGTGGATTACGGTAAATCGGGATTAGAGGAGAGTATTGGACTATACATAATGATTTGAAATACTTATCTACATGCATTTTATAAGTTTACTTTTCGCTCTAGGAATATAGTGCTCTTGTTAACTGTAACACAGGCAATATATTCACACTATCGTGAAGCTGAACAAACATAATTAATTCACCAAACCGCACACAAAGTCCTACTAACTTTAAGAACTCTCTGAAGATGAAAAATTAGAATAGGATCAATGGAAATTGCATGCATGGGTTGGCAAAAAATCTTCTTCGTTGGGTATTCAAGAAATCTCACTGTGATTCATTTATGGTCTTAATTCTGCGAGGCCAAAACAGAAAATCAATGTTATCTACACGAATATACTTTTTATCTTTCACATAAAAAAAATCAAAAAAAAAAAAAATAAAAAAAATGGGATGTTTGCGAACTACGGCATTCACTAGACCTAGCTTTGACGTTTTTTGCATATATATATTTTTTAATGCGTATACATTTCGCTGACGTTAAGACGCTAGAAGAGTAATGACGCTGCCAGACTTCTGCTACCCAATTTCCGTCGCATGAATGCATTTTAATTCAATTTTCTCGGCAAAAGCCCAAGTTGCATTAAAAAAATTGATATATGAATACACTTAAGGAATTTATATATATCGAGAAAAGTAATTCAAGCAATACAGTGCTTTTTGTACCAAAGAGCTCTTAAATGTAGAAAGATTTCAGTATAGTGTTCTGTTTGGCAATCTTTACGAAAAAGTGTGCATGATCCAGTTTCCAACCGAAATTTCAAAAAACAAATTTAATAAAATTTATTCATTCCGCATTAAGGAAGTTATACATTTGTTTCACTGAGATGGATTTTACTATTCTGATGACACAATTCCACATTTGTATAATGTTAACAAAAATGCAGATTTAAATTTAGGATAATTCCAGAATCAATGTCTTATTGAAAATTCCCTTTGTCGATTTCTAACAAATTTCCACACAAAAATACTACTTCACATGTGTTAATAAAAAGAACAAGATTATCAACATTTTAATAGTGTCATATGGTTTATTTTTACTACTTTTATCAATTTTAATATAAACAAATGTTTCATCAACATGACGCTCGATTAATCTTATGCAAATTCACATCAATGACGACATTTTGATACATAATCACGTGATGCAATCCATATCGAAATTTTGCTCAAAACATGATGATAGTCACATTCAAATGGCATGCACTTGGGAATTTTAAGTTTAAACTCATTCTGATTACCATAATCCCAGAATCAATTAAATTTCCTGATAACATTTTTATCACAAACCCCAAAAATCAATTTCTGGTTGACGCCCTTTGAAGCCGGTGCCTGTTGCAAACCCGCATTCAAGACAATATCCGGTAGCTGAATTCGTGTCTAAATTGCCTAGAGTAAAGCGAGAAAAAAAAACCTATTTTCGAACTGAAATTGCGAACTAATCGATTCCAATCTAATCCGGGGAGCGTTCCCCATTTTTTCCCATACTTGTTCGGGAGGCTGTATACAGACCTAGAGAAATTTCGTTTTGCACGAAAGCCTCGGCCCCTCGGAGCTACTCCTGCGCAGTCGCCTTAAATCTGTGCCAATTTTATTTCCCTGATTTATGGGTTGAGACACATCCCTCGCAGCTGCTTCGGATCACGTTGCTCAGCCGCCATACGTGCTTAGCAAAGGCGCTCCATCCTCCCTGCCTAAGTGTCTTTATATGAAGACAGACTGGGGGAAAACAGCGAGCCACCGGGGAGAAATTTATTTCTAGATAAAGATGTCGTCAGTAAACCAACGCTGCGATAGCAAATTACGGCAGGCTTTTAATGTTGTTTAGGCGAAACGGAACGGCCGAACGCTTAATGGACCGTCGGAACTCGTCTTAATTAGCTTCGGAACGCTTACCACTAGCGGACGCGCGTATAAAACGAAAAAAAAAATAACTACTTCAGTCGTACCCTGTATTAAAGTGGGTTCTACCGCATTGCTTCTGTGCTAGCAGTGATTGCCTTTGTATAGGGATTTTGCTATAGAAAATAGGTTTTCCCAGGATTTCTCACGTGCTAGCAGTGTTTGCCTCTGTCTAGGGAGTTTTACATAATGATAGCAGTGCGTAAAATTAGTAAGACTAGACCATTGATGTAGTGATTTGAATTATTAATCTAAAAAAGTAATAAAAAACCAGCCAAACACTTTTAAATGTTAAGAAACTATTGAGAAACACTCCGATCAATACTTTCAAGGAGAATATGAGAAAATTGATTATTTTGGAAAATTGCCGTCATGAAACCTCTTAAAAGCGAGCAAAATGACATTGAGTGCTTTAAGATTAAAAAAAAAAAAGCACAACTGTATATTGGACAGCTCTTCCTAATATTTGAAGGGAATTTGGCTAATTTCTTTAGCTAATTTATGGAAACCATTGGCCTTAAAATAATACTTTTGTAAATCGTGTATGAGGATTAAATTATGTGAAATAACAGGTCACTACAATACTTTGATGCAACCAGTGTTTTCAGATGTCCAGGGAATATATTAATGTTACATATTGGTGTTATTTAATATATTTTCTCAAAATGGGGAGGGTGTTTGCCTGAATTTCCTAGATAGGCTAGCTATTTAGATTAATCATAAAACGCACAAAGTTATCTATTGTGCTAATACATTTGCACCCTGATAATTATTGGTGTTACTCTCATATGTGGAGGGTGCTTGACAAAATTTTGTGTTTTCAACGTTAAAATCATTAAATACTATTTTACCCTATCATAGTGATAGGGGTTAAATTTCGCGAAAAAAGCAAGTCCACACCACATTAAACCCTGTATAACAGATGCTTTCACTGCAATTCTCCTGCGCAACCAGTGTTTGCAGATTCCAGGAGAATATTTTATTCTTCGAAAACAAATATCTAAAAAAAGTTTAGAACTATAAGCGTCCACCATCCCTCGTTTCCTTAATTTTTAATTGTCGTAAATGGCTGATGGAAGAGTATTACATTCGTAGAACGCGTTTGGAAATTCGAACTCCTGGGACTTGTGTATCCGTGGGCAAGGCTTAAGGCCTCCAGCTATAGTCCCAGAAGCAAAGCATCAGCTTAATGGTTCGCACGTACGACTTGAGGAAGAAGGAGGATTTAAAAGAGCCATGGAGCGACTAATTTATGGCGAGATGAAAAAGAGCTATGATAAATCACCGCCATAATAAAGAGGAGCGGCCGCGCTCCAATTTCGTCAAATCCCCCATCAGCACGGAATCAGGTGTTCGGTTCGGCCGGAGAGAGGGCCATTCATCAGCCGCAGCGCTTCCAGAGTTACGGCCGGAAAGAATGGCCAATGGCAGGCAAAATATGGCCGAAAAGCCAGCATTGGACACGCAGGAATTGATAATAGAGTGGCCGAACATACAGCACGAAAGCACAAAAAAAAAAATGAAGATGGTATAAAGAAGAGCGCATGCGCGGCAGCGAAAAAATCGATCCCCTAAAACCGCTTCAAACGAACGGCTGTTTTGCGAAGCGCGTGAAAGCCGATATCACGTGATTTCGGTCATGACGCTCCCGGTCAAACGGGTCACTCCCTAAAGGACGAGGACCCTCTCGAATAAACAAGGGAGGGTCTTGCGGGTGATCCCAGATGGCGCTCACGTTCGGAAGCTGACCTGTAGGACCCTTATGCAGTCATGGATACCTCGAATGTGAAATGTTGCGCGTGGTTAACGAACCGGTTCTCCCATAACGAACCATTTGAAATTTCATGCAATTTTGCCCAATAGAAGTAATTTCGCCCGTTATGGTGCGTGTGATCTTAAAGTCGCCACGTAGCCCACTTCGTACACCACAAGAAGTGTAGTACTAAAATAAATTATGGAAGTTTAATACCATAAGAAGTTTTTTAAGTAGTGTAGTATACCGCAAGAAATGTTATGAAAGCGTGCTAAAAGAGGTGTTGTGGACGTGGAGTACTAAATATGTAGTACTAAAAAAGTAAAGTTTAGTGCCAAGCAATATAGTGTCACATTCCAAATTGTGTTGCACATCATACTGTAAAAAATAGGTCTCTTCAAACTGGTGGTTGGGCAGTTTTGGAATGTCACAAGAGTACCAAACTAAACCTATGGCAAGAATGCGTTTATATTTAGTGTTTATAGAGTAAATGATCAACATCTTCATACGTGATTACACGCTTTAAAATTTTAACAAAATCATTAAATTTCCATAATGTAATTTGATGCTTTTATTTCGTTTTACAGAATTCAGTTATGCCTCGAACATTTTAAGTAGATGTACATTAAGTTGAATGCATAAAACCACTTAATATCCCATTCTAAATTGGCACTACGTAGACGCATCTATCGCTTTAAATGCGCTCAGAATGCGGATAAGCCATTAATTTGATACAAGTTAATAAAATTCCAAACTGCATGCAGGCTTTTAAATTAAATATATCGCTGCATATAAAAACATGAAAGATGAGAGGGTAATGAAGCTGCCAGACAAAATGAAAATGCACGCATCCTCGTACATGTTTTTTTTTTTTTTTTTTTTGCCTATTTCAAAATCGATTTTTTCACCATGACTCCCGAGTCTCTTCGTAGTTGGCGTATTAAAAGATGAGCTTCAATTAATTAATACGAAGGGAGTTTGTTATAGGATAAAAAATAAGAAATTCCAAATGCAAAATGCGTCTAGTATTTCATTCAGGTCGTTTGAACGATGGATCAATTTGGTTGTGAATGGCACAATTTCGTTAATTTCTCTATATATATATATATAGCTACAGTAGGTTATGTACCATTATTTATCAATGATAAGTCAATTATTGACATATTTTACACTCATTTTTAACATGTCAACGTGAAACCCGGGTAGAAAAATAATACTAACATGTAATCATATTTTTTCCATAAAGGTTAACATATATATACGAACATTTGACTTATAGATCTAGATTTAGTAAATTCAGCGTTAAGCTCATTAACAATATGAATTAATGTAGTTTGTGTTCAGCTTTTAGGTTTAGCTGGTAAGCTCATCGCAGGAATTTAATATCATTAAACCTGCTAAATTAAAAAATGCACTATGTCGATACTTTATCACGATCAAAGATCTATATATATAGATATGAAGCCAGTAGGAAGAACATCGGTTAGCGTATACCAAACACATAAATAAATAAAGATTTATAGAGCGGATTAACAAAGAGTAAACCTCGTATTAGATCATAAATAATACATATCTAAAACAAGTTTTCGTTTCCAAAGAAGTTTGAACGTTTTCTCTGACCATGCATTAAAAATGATTTTTTTTTGTAAAAAGTTCGTTGTACGGAAACATATCTTTACCTACATCTTCGCCATATTCCAAGCCATAATGTTCACGTTATTAGAATCCTCTAAAATAGTGTGGCTTTGAAAAGGATTTTTGGCCAACATCGCGGATTTAAAATTCGTAAAAAAGGGACATTGCAGCGTTCCAGTGTCGCGGTATGAATAATAAAATTAAACCAAACTAGCTACACGTGTATGAAAAATGGACTTTAATTTACGACGCTTTGGGGACACGGCAATAAAAATGTGATGAAGATATTTCAATATTTTATGAAACCGATTTGGGCAGCAATGCATTATGCATAAAGAGAGGATAGCATGCACATACGAGGGAAACACGAAGCAATCCTGCACAACTTGCACAAGCAGTAAATTTCGCCTTTATTATTAGAATTCGCCTTATTAAATGCCAAATTACAGGGTTGCTGCATAATCACACTATAGCGTATACCTTCGTATCCATTCACGTAGGAAGTAGGTCTCAATCGAAAATTCAGCACACACTGAACACGTGCCAAAATGTACGTTCACGGAATAATTGATAAACACTTTGCTAAACACTAATGCCACTTCAAGTGTTAAATTTGAAATCCAAATAGCACGAATGCATTGCTTATTGGGGGGAAGGGGAAGACTGGTTTCCGGAAAATATTTAATACATTGATAACTGTTGGAAAACTGAAATAAACAAAATAATGTTAATGATAGAGAGTATTTTTGTTGGTAACAATGATATAGCTTCAGCTGACAACATTGATCACTCTTCTTCTAAACATTTCCACACTATAGCGCCCGTGCCAGTGCATTAGGGAACGTGTTCGAGTGACAGGTGTGACTAGGGACTGTTCAAAACATTGTAGTAGTCCATTCTAAGAAGGACTAAGGCTGAATTTAAGGCAAAAAGCGGTCAAAGACATTGCAAAAAGAGAAGTGGAGCAATAACAAATGTTCACATCATTTTGACTACCTCCTGTAGAGTACAGTAGTTTCCAAATTCCTGAATTTTAAACATTTATCATGAGAAATCTATCATACCACAAAGACAGACAGCATACATGTAGTTTTTTTGTTTTTTTGTGCACTCTATAAATTCAAAAAAAAAATATCAGACAGCACCTGTTTATTATGCACACCAAGATTTTAGGTTTGCTGGTACTTAATTTACATGCAGTGGCCGTGGGTGCATTTTTATGCAAAATGACGTTGGCTAATCCTCACAACCAATGTCATTTTTGCAAGTCTTTTAGCAGTCCGTCTGCATCTTCACTAAACAGGGGTCAGCACGCAGACGATTAAATATTCATTTATTCAGCGCTGACCTTTTATTTTCTTCAGATTTAAAGGCAGTTTAGCATATTTACCAAAAGGCATTTCTACATGTAAAAGCAGTGCAAAATGCAAATGAGCTCGCTGTGATTCAGTTCACCATCAAACTCATTTGCTGCTGCCTTATGCATGTTCATGCGGCACAGCCATTAGCCAGAAGCTCGGTCCATTTAGATATGCAAATGAGAGCTTAACGATCATTAATTTTAATGCGTAATTGGACTTGCTGTCTTCATCAGATGATTAAAACTGGAATCCGCGTTGAGATTCTGCTGGAACCAGGAAAAGAAACGCCAATTCGAGGCAATTAAATCATTTTTTTAGCCAAACTATAGAAAGGAAACTCCTATCTATGATATAAATATCCCTATAGGATTCCTATTAGCAAGGGATTATAAATAGAGTATAATGAATGGCTACACGAATTAAAATTTTAAATAAGAGCCCATCATTAGGTTACTTTAATTAATACACATATACTAGTTAGTGGAATGTCAGGAGAATGCCTTCAATACAACTATATTTTGCATGCTAATGACATTCCATCGAGATGGTAACCCTAATAGTCCTGAAAATTTTCTGAAAAAAAAATTCAAGCATATTTTGAAGGACCATCCCTTAATCATCAGGAGCCCCATCAAGTATATCCAAACTAATTACCACAATATTTTTCCAAACAATCTGAAAAATGTTCTAGAGAATTTGAAAAAAAAATAGTAGTTCCCAACACTAATTCAAGAATAAACTGGTGCTTAACACGAATTGCAAGCAGATTTCCCGATTTTCAAGGCTGCTGGACCCTCTGATAAGACAATGCAAATGAAGTTTATTTACTCTAATATTCTTGAACACCCTTCTCGAATACGCCTGATTTTTCCTATACAGTTTTTTAGCCAAACGTCAACAGTAGGTATACCTTCACATACTATATATAGAATACATGATCGAAAGAGCCTATATATGATTAATATTTTAGGACAGATGTATAACAGTTCTAATTCATGTGTTCATCAACACGTAACGCTAGACTTGCAAAACTCTTAATCTAAATATGTATATTGTCTTGGCTCACCCTCATCCAAAGCTCTTGACCTTTCCCAACATCTTAATAATGAATACGAAATGAGTCTTCCAGACTAGTTAAACTTAGGAAGAGGTCTTCTGGGAAAGCTTGAACCATACGTTTTTTTCTTTTTTTTTTGGCAATGGCTAATGTACCAGCCTGAGTCTATTAATTAGTGTAGTGTATACAGTCAATGAACGCAGTTCTTAATTATTGCATGAAAATGTTTAATTAAGCTGGGCCTTAAGAGTTTTGCAAAAGCGCCTTTCGCCTTAATCGCGTTTTATTTCTCCCCAAACTCGATTCCTCGAAGGCCTTCTTGACTTAATGTTTTCGATACATAACAATGTATTTAATGCGAATCAAATTAAAGCCGGGTATAAAATTAGGAGCACTTATTAGGCCTAAATTATTCAATGCTCTTTTAACACGTCTTTGCAATCGCCCGAGGTGGCCGCGAGGGGAAACTATTTTTGTTCCCCGGAATCTTAAGGCCTATTTAATTATTAACGGAGAATTAAAGAAAATATGCCATTACTGCACGGACTTGCTCAACAACCGAATAACAGAAAAGGAAACGCTGATTAAATTTAGGTTTAAGAAAAGGAAGCAAAAGCAAACATTATCAACGCAAATTTTGCCAAGGCCCTATGGGGAATACAAAAAATGTGCATGTGTTTCACATATTGCGCTAAATTACAAGTAATCAATGCTGTTTTTTTAACTATAAATTATTCCTTGTTTTTAAGATTGCCTCATTCGGACTAATCTTCCAAACAGGTTGATGTAGATTGTACACATACCCATGTTGAAAATGCAATACTAAAGGTTCATGCACCGCCAGGGGGTGCTGTTCATTAATAAGACCAATGGCAAAATGCCACAAATTTACGTCTGGGGGCATGCGCATTTCTTCGTCCATCGGGAATAGGAGCTTTAATCACCTTTACGAGGCGCAAACATGCCACTTTAATTGAAAATTTAATTATCACCATATTTAATTTGACTTTAGTGAAATATTCAGAGCACTTATCTACACTTACTGAATCTTTTAATCCTAACTTTAAATTGATGGAATTTGGCGAAAGCGGCCATACGAAAGCATTGCATGACCAACCCTGGCGCCATCTTATACATCAAAATAGATTTTCCTATTTTGATGTGCATTGATGGCCGGTTAAACTTAAGCATCAATTTAATAATAAAAACATTATTAAAACATTAAAACACGGCTATTGGAACGAAGCAACATTTTTTTCCTACATTTAAAGTGATTAAAAGGCATAACGAAAACATTATTGACACGTTGTATCAAAATTAATTATGTAGATCAAACAGGTTTTGCATGCAGTATATACTTAAGCCGGGTCTCCACCAAGACGTACATGTACGTATATACGCGTTTTTTTACAAACATATGCAAAAAGTTTGCCCTCCGGGTTAGTTTCAGCCGCCATTTTGTAAATATATGTAAATATCAAAATTGTACAGCTACTAAAGACATTTAATAGGTGTAAAAGACCCGGCTTAATGATGTCAACGAACATATAATCTATAACTGAAGGTATAAATAATAATCCAGCTTTAAGCTCATATCAAACCAAAATTAATGCACAAATTTAATCAGAGTTTGATATAAATGTATTAAAATAAAAAAAAACTTATTTCATCAATAACCCCCTAGAAACATCTCTAAAAATTGCCTGATATACATGTATCTGTAGCTACTTTGAAACATCGTTATCTCATACATCTGGATACATATGTAACCACAAAAAAACTTGTATCTGGATACATGTATTTGTCAGCTGGATATTTTCCGCATATGAAAGCCTGGTGGGGAAAAGATTAATTTCCTCCCCATGTGTACATTGTTTGCATTTAGTGTTTCCCCATTGTTATTATTAGTAAATTTAAAACATAAATTATATTGATATCCTAAAATATGTATTTATCAAAGCTTTTTTTTCAGTTGGTGGTATTGAAATTAATAATTATTGATGAAATACGCTAATACAGTAATTATAGTTACGTCAATTGCATCACATTCTCGAATTAAGGTCGCAGATTTCTGAATACTAGCTGCAAATTTATTGCTTTTAACATAGTTTTTAGTAGCTTTATCACACAATTACAAAATGTGAGACCCTAAATACAAACGCGTCCAACATAATGCATTCAGAACGCTGAACCATTCATACGTGCTTTTTAAACTGCGGATATTTGCATTTAAATTCAATGAAACCGCGCATAATTATCATACCAAAAAAAAGTAGAGTAATTAAAATTGTTTCTTACCTGTCAGCAGCATGATGAGGGCGAGCAGCCTTAGGGCAATTGGGGCGGTCATGATGGTCACTCCGTATCCAGTGTCCAATTAACCCAGATGCGAATTTTTCGGGGGTGGCGACGAGCGAAGGTCAATGGCCGAGGTGGGCAGCTGGTGAAACGGGGTGAACGCTGGTCAAGAATCCCGGACGCTGGTCAAGAATCTGGAACGTTGTCGCGTGAATCCCGGACGTTTTCACCAGCACGTGCACTCGTCTCGCTCTCCGACAGCACACTTAGGAGCACGTGGCAGTTAGCGGGCGAGTGCGGGGCACGCGCTCTCCTGGCGTCCAATGGGGAGGCGCTGACGTCATCGCCCTCCGTCGAGACCGACCAATGACGAGCGTGACAGCATCTTCGACTCGTCTATGGATCTCGGTGTCATCTATTGTTACGGATCTGCAACGATGAA
The DNA here is from genome assembly GCA_034698625.1 of Julus scanicus. NCBI lineage: Eukaryota > Metazoa > Arthropoda > Diplopoda > Julida > Julidae > Julus > Julus scanicus. The sequence goes on along the minus strand of JAQGBW010000100.1, from coordinate 266 downwards.
AAGAATGGGACTGGCGGCGGATCGAAGCTGCATGCGTGTGTGCGTGCGTTTTCACGCTTGGCTCACAGTTGCAGCGCCACCTGGACCATCGATTTAACTGCTAGAGGGATGGTCGGGTGGGGGAAAGTTTTTGCACCCAATAAAACAATGCGTAAATCGTGATGTACTTAAGCCGGGTCTCCACCAAGACCTACATGTACGTATAAACACGTTTTTACAAACATATGCAAAAAAGTTTGCCCTCCGGGTTTGTTTCAGCCGCCATT